>JAMKCH010035073.1:0-15471 GCA_023653785.1 Ophioderma brevispina | reverse complement strand
TTTTGACTATCACAACAATCAGTTTACCTCCGAACTTTAGCAACTACTTATCATATCACTACCGACAATCCACAGCTATAACACAGACAAGCCGACAAACTTCATGTTCCCCTCCCAAAATCTTCCTCTTAAAAAAAAGCACTTTATCAGTATCACGCGCAAAACTTTGGAATGATCTTCAGAATCCATCACAACATTACAAAAAAAAAATACTTTTAAAGCTCAACTCAAAAAACTTTTCATCAACCGCTACAATTCTTAATTATTTCCCCCAGGGTCCTTTTTTTTTCTCTCATCACTCAACACGTTCATTCTTATTCTTCATTTGCATTCTAGCTCTACTCCTTATCTTGTTTTCTCACACCTCTACCTCTTCTAACCTCTGCTTCTCATTATGCAATAGTGACTACATACCTCAGCAAGACATGTTAAAAGTTGTCCAGTCTGTCCATCTCCTTTTCCCGTATCCTTTATTTCCCGTTAAGTGTTTGTGTAGCATTAGATTTATTGTGGTTTTTGTATTGTTTCTTTGTAATGTAATTACCTATGTAATATTTATATGCATCCCCTGAATTGGTGTCATTATTGTAATTTGAGTATATTTTACTTGTTGGTTTACGGGCCAGTAATCTCTATAGCCCTATAGGGTTGTCCATTACTGGTCCTAGCTATCAATGATCCCTCAAATTCTCATTTAGCACATTTTGGCCCATTTATACTTTTGATGTATTATGAATTAAGCATACTGTATTTTTTTCATTTCTGTCAGTACGATATGGGATGCTGAATCAATCATTGAACATTGAACATTGAACATTGAAACAGGTGGGGAATAATGCGCACAGGGTGCGCAAAAAAATCCGTCCCTATAGGAAACGGTGGATCATTTCACCCTCACTGGATTCCTAAATAGTTCGCCTAGTGGAATATTGGGCACGGGTGCGCAAAAAATCCGTCCCTATAAGGAAACGGTGGGTCATTTCCGCGCACAGGAACCTCAAAGAGTCCGCTAGTGGAATAAGCGCGCACGGGATCCTCAAATAGTCCGCTGGTGGAATAATTGCGCAGGGGATCCTCAAATATTCCACTGTCGGAGCATCCGCGCACGTGGGTCATTTCCGCGCACTCGGGATCCTCAAATAGTCGATAGTGGAGTGATTGCGCACGGATCCTCAAATAGTGTGATAGTGGATCAGTTGAGCACGGGAATCCTCAATAGTCCCACTGTCGGACATCCGCGCACGGGGATCATTCCCGCGCACGTGATCCTCAAATAGTGCGCTAGTGGATTGATTGCGAACGGGATCCTCAAATACTCCGATAGTGCCCATAAGCTGCCATCAACAGATTTTCCGTTCTTTCCGGTCACCCATTAGTGATTAATTTTGCCATATATCACCTTGAAGGAATGGGCCCCTGACTAGGATTAGGTAATGTTTCCGCCCCGAAAACTTGTCGTGACCCTTGCAGGGCTGCTTATTCGGAAATAAACATTTAAGTGGCTTGGTCCCGATTTTATTTGGGAACGCCCCTATCATTGACGTCAAATGTAAAGAACCGTATTTTTTCTCATTGGTCGTCCTGAAATTTCATAATGTCAAATCCATTTCTTTCCCGATATACGACGAAAACTGTAGTTTCAGGGCCTGCCGTTTTAATATGAAACCATCAATATTCTTATTAGCACATAGTGAATTGAGCGATGCAATACCATCACTGACCAATAAAACCAACATTTAATCACACGAACTTGTTGTTGAGTGGTATGGCAAGTGCCAGTCTCCTCTAGTATACCACAATACATTCAAATCGGAACAAGCAACCATTTATAATTGCCCTGAATAAATTCAGCACACACACCCTCGCTAAATGACCTTCATTTTCAGTTCATTGTTTATTCTACATTTTCATTTAAGGTGCACGAGAGATTTTGAGGCACCAGATATTGTTCATAATAGTATTTTCATATAGATTAGCGCTCAGTAGAGATCTCTACTTGTTTGGCTAGAGAAATGTCTGGAAAAGAGAGAAAACAGTGATTTGACTTGCTTATATTTCACAATATAAACTAGGCTGAATTTCGTATTTGCTCCTTAACGAAATTAGAATTTCACTATTTTTTGTAGTACCAAAGAAACATTTCCTCAGCTTAATCCTTCAGATGGGGAGATTTTGATGGAAAGCTTTACATCAGGGCAAAAATCAGAATTTTCACTTTTTTAGGACAAACCTGTTATTTGAAATCTCTCGTTGCAAACCTTTAAAGTGACAGGGAGATTTTGTGGTCGCCTGCCTTAAGGCAGGAAGACACATAATGGATCACTTTTCCACTGTAGTTGTCTGTTTGTTGATGATTTCTGTTGATTTCTTTGGGAAAAAGGGTTTTACATTTGGCAATGGATATCCCCATACTTTGATGGATTTAAACCAAACGTGTGTCACAGGTGCAACATGTCACCTCCCCCACTTGTTTGATGAGTCAAAAGGTCACATGCACGGTCAAGGTCATGTGAGTTCAAGTGTAAATAGTCTGAAATGTAAAAGTGACCTCATATGAAAAGTTGAAGTTCATTTTAACCAAACCTTGAATAATAGGTGCAACATGGGTTCGCTCATTTGTTGATGAGGTCAAGGTCACATGCCAATGTCAAAGGTTATGTGAGGCCAAGTTGTAAAATAGGCTGAAAATGTAAAATTTTGACCTCATATGAAAAGTGAAGTTTCAATTTTAACCAAACGTGAATTATATGTGCAACATGGGATCCCTCATTTGTGATGAGGTCCAAAGGTCACATGCCAGTGTCAAAGGTTATGTGAATGCCCATTAAAATAGGCTAAAAGTAAATTGAACCTCATATAAAATTGAAGTTCAATTTGGAACAAAACTTGAATTATAGGTGCCAACATGGGATCCCTTCATTTGGTGACGAGGTCAAAGGTCACATCCCAGGTCAAAGGTCTGTGATCAAGTTGAAAATAGGGCTAAAAATTGTAAATTGACCTCATATGAAACGTTGAAGTTCAATTGGAACCAAACTTGAATCATAGGTTTCAACATGGTCTCCCTCATTTGTTGAAAATGATGTGCAAAGGTCACATACCAAGTCACAGGTCATGTGAGTTCAGTTGTAAAATGGGCTAAATGTAAAATTGACCTCATAATGAAAAGTTGAAGTTCATTGGAACCAAACTTGATTCATAGGTGCAACATGGGATCCCCCTTTTTGTTGATGAAGTTAAAGTTCATCTCAGGTCAAATGTCATGTTCGGCCTATCATTCACTTACCGCGACGCAGCGACACAAGCGGTCCGAGGACGATGTATTTTTTTAGGATATGTTTTCTCTCAATTTTCACTGGATCGGTTGTAGACCACCTACCGAGAACGTTTGGAAGATTTATTGACAATCAGTGCAAAAGAAAACTGCAAACCTTGTTTTTGACTTTGCCTGCTAACTTTGCTTCCCATATAGAACACCATGTTGACTTTCTGTCGTGGCACGACAGAAACTACGATCATCATCTTATTACATAAAGACGGCGTATCATCGGCTATTCACTTCAAGGGTTTGATCTAATACCTTGGTAAGCATTATGTAAAAACCTAGGTTCGAGAAAATTTGGGGTCGCTTCTTTCTTGAAATCTCAAGGCTCCTTAAAGCTGGTTTCAAATACAGTTTTTCCGTGTGATATTGCAGCATGATTTTTTTTTCATTTCTGCATTTTTTTTATTTTGAGATGTAAGTTCCATAACGTTAAAGCGACAATCATTCATTTTTTTCCAAATTAAAAATGCCAATTTTGTCTCTCAATTGCATAGTGATATAGTTAGTATTAATCTATCAACACTTTATATTTCTTTTCTTGGTGACAAACTGACACAAGCCGTCTTGAAGATTCATTGGAATATTATTTCTCTTAGAAATACGGCGTGTACGCCTGGTCACTTATAGTACAAACAACACTTTCCAAATAGACCATGATACCGTTGCAAAAATGGACTTCGATGAAAAAAATAGGCGCGATTTGTTTACCAAGTTAAAGAAATCGCTGATAGTGACTTTAATACATAAACGTGGGTGACACTAATTTCATTAACAGAACATCCACAATAACATGTCAAAATTCTGGAATTGTATGCAAGTTCATTATTCACATGCTGGCTAACTGACGAAAGACGCATAAAGGGCTACTGTATTTTGCGAAACTTTGGTAAAAGATCTCAGTCAATTTTTATAATATCATAAATAAGTTGATTTGAAATGTAAACACACTTTTTTTTTTAACGCAACGCATGTCAACGGAACCACTCATCATGAAAGCGTTTTTGTAAATGCTTAGTATATAACGTCGGTGAAGTCTGCAAAAGAAGAATTAACTCGCAAGACCACTCCCCATGCATGCAACTGCACGCACCACAAACTGACACATAACACACCACCACCACGAAACAAAAGGCGGCTGAAGTGTTGAGGAGACATTGGACAACGCATTATTTTCGGTTTTCTGTAGCCATCCACTTGGCAACCTTCCTAATTTGGAAAAAATTAAAAATGAAAATTTATATCGCTATGTAATGTAAACATATACCCATTTGATACACCTGACACGTAGTAACTGTTATAGTTTTAAATTATTTTTTAATTGGAAAAACGATCTGTGTATAAGCTTGGCCCGTTGAATTGTTTTAATCCTTGTACCGTAAAGACGCCACATTTTAATTTGGCTTGGTATCGGGAATTACCCGTCAGAGTTGCTATGACTACTCATGATATTCAACCAAACAGAAAGTCTCCAACTGTCGGCATGGGCTTTGCTACCAAACCGTACTTGGCACTATTTCATCAGCGTTTTTTGTGGTCGCACCAGTGTGGAAAAAGACAGTATAACTAATTTGACTGCAAGGTACCGGTTTTCTTAGAATGTAAATTGTGAAAGCTGTAATATTTAATTTTTCTTATTACTAAAATCAATCAGAACTATATTGCTCTTTTTAATCTGAAACTTAGCTCTTAATTTTATATTTGTTTCATAGAGTAAAATTTCATTTTAATATTACAAATAAATGTTTTATATTTACACCCGTGACATTGAAAGAACAACTTAACGTTCCGTACTGCAATAGGCCTATACAACGCTTATGTCGGCTTATTTTTTGACGCATTTTCATTTTTTTTTTCGCTGCGCAAAAACCAAATTCAATCACTAGTTGGTGGAAATCAAAGAAACAATTGTGGAATCCCAAAAGAAGAAAGAACAAAACATCACATTAAACAGGCAGAAGTACGACTAATGGAATACACACACACCCACACCACTCGCACGCCCCTCACACACCACAACACACACACGCACCCCCCACACACACACACATATAGGCATATATGTTCCGTCCATCGTCCTCATGATCATTATTGTTTAATATGTTGTTCCTGTTATAACACAAAAACTGCAAAGTTTGTTTCACAATAACATGTTTTTTTTTTTGGAAACTAAAGGAAAAAGTTTTTTTTAGGCCTACTAAAACACCGTGATTAAGTTTTTTACAACATGTATGGGCAAAATGGGGGTAAATATCCTTGAGCATTAATGGACCCCGTTATTAACTTTGATTACTATAGGGATGGTATACCCTCTAAAATCCTTGGGACTTATTTTTAAATCGAAGAAGACTTGTTAGCGGGAACAAAACTTTTTTTGGATTTAAAAATAGGCATAAGTCTTTGTTATCCTCTCATATTGCTTTATGGACTGAGTTTTTATGAACTGAGTGGACTATTTGAGGATCCCTGATGCGCAACTGATCCACTATCGGACTAAATGAGAATCCGTGCGTATATTCCACTAGAGGCCTATTTGAAGCTCCCTTGCGCAATTATTCACTAGAGACTATCTATTTGAGGATCCTGTTCGCGACTAATCCACTAAAACGGACTATATTGATGGAGTTCCCGTGCGCTGAAATTCCACCGTTTCCTTATAGGGACGAATTTTTTTGCGCACGCCCGTGCGCAATTTTATTCCACTAGTGGACTATTTGAGGATCCCGTGCCTCAATTAATTCCACTAGCGGACCTATTATGAGGATTCCGTGCGATGAAATGATCCACCTTTCCTTATAGGTACGGAGTTTTTTTTGCGCACCCTGCGCAATTATTCCACCAAGTGGTCGATTTGAGGATCCCGGGCGCAATTATTCCACTATCGGACTATTTGAGGATCCGGTGCTCGGAAGTGATCCAACCACGAGACGGACTCCCGTGTCATTCCATTCTAAGGCATGTCCTGATGAGCATTTTTTTTTTTGCATATTTTCTCCAGAACCCCGTGCCTCAAGTATCCACCAGTGGACTATTGAGGATTCCCTTCGCAATCAATCCACTCGCGGACTATTTGAGGCTCCCGTGCTCGGAAATATCCCACCTTTTCCTTATCAGGACAGAGTTTTTTTTGCGCACCCATGCGCAATTATTCCCCCCAGTGGACTATTTGAGGATCGTGTGCGCGGAAATGATCCCACCGTGTGTCCTTATGGGACGGAGTTTTTTGCCGCGACCAACGTGCGCAGTTATTCCACCAGTGGACTATTTGAGGATCCCGTGCGCAATTATTCAACTAGCAGATATTTAGGGATCCCGTGCGCAATTATATTCCACTAGCGGCCTCTTTGTGGAGGCAGGTCGCAGGATAAGTCCACGGGTGGATAACGTACTACATGGAATGATTGCCGGCAGCTTGGCAGAGTTTGGCCAGCCGCTCAACTCGTTTCTAGTTTGTGGGTGCATGTTGATTGAAGCAATCGATCGGTGTACGTTTTCCGTATCCTACTCCGGTGAACAATAAAAGAATGAAAAAGAAAAACTACTTTTGCGATTCAAGGGAGATTTCTTCCCTATGTCTTTATGTTGTTGGTGTTTTTTTTAATGATATCCGTGACTGTCATGTCATGCCTCCTCAAACGCACTGGCGAATGCATCATGATCAGTGGCATGGCCATGTGTGGACGCTTAAACTAAAGAGGATACATGGTGATGACGGTGTATAAGAGACGACTGCAGGAGGATGTGTGTTACATTAGCTTGTTTTACGGCATAGGGGAGGGTTTCCCGATGAATTAAATGAAGTTCGATTTTCTAACTCAACGGTATCTTTGTCATCATAACAAACGTAAAAATAGACGACAAAAACTAAAAGACTTAAATCATCGTCTGCTAGTCCATTCTTCTCTATGATCGTAGAAGTAATTGGGGAGCTCTGACCACCCCTCCCCCCTTCGGCCATGCAAGGTTTATCTTGTCACAAGTCCCACACAACAATCGAACGTGGATATTTTATTGCACATGATTAAGACACTATCCAGTGATTTGACCTAAATCAGCAAATCGAACAAAAAATCAGTCAAAAATCAGATTTTTGCATGTATTGCAACCAAATAAGTAGTACAGCGTTATACTCAACATACCTGCGAATGATAAGAACAGAAGCAATCAATAAGGCACACGAATCGGAATTTTAGTATTATGCGGCCGACGGCCACTAATTATACAACACGTTAATTGACATGGAGAATCGTCTATCTTGGAACAATGCCGTTTTTTTTTTCCTTTTCTGTCAATTCTACAGCTAGGAATTTTAGCGTAAACTATGAGAATTCTACAGAATTACCTCACTTTGAAGCTATGCCTGCAATTTTCAAATACTTTTCAAATCAGGATAGTTGTCTTTAAATTACGGCACTCAGCCTGCGGGATTCCCCGTTTTACCATTACGGCCATGGAGCTAGTGATTACGCCAAGGGAGTTTCAAGTTTTATTTTTCTAACAATTTCTTTCTACCTGCGATCCCCATTTGTGTCAAATCTAAAATACATTTCTCAAGGATTATGTTTTTTTTTACAATTTTTAAAGGACTATCAGTGATTGCTAAATAGCCAAATCGACCACAAACTCATCAAAAATCAGATTTTAGCAATTGTACGTAACAAGTACCCAGGTTTTATCCTAACATACCCTGCAATGATAAGCTCCGAAGCAACCTTATAAGGAAAGAATCGGAAATTTTAGTCATTACTGTCCGAACGGACACTTACTAAACACGTAATTGATAGATGAATTGTATCTGGGAACATGCCGTTTGCATTCCTTTCTTTCAATTCGACAGCTGGAAAAGGTAACAACTTATGAGCATTCTACAGACTTATCCTTCACTTTGAAGCTATTTCATGCCAAATTTCAAAGGTATTTTCAAATCACTGATGGAGTCGTTATATTTGGCAGCGCTGATGTGCACGTGTGTTTGTAAACTCTGCATGCTGAACTGTATAATTAATAGAAAATAGACCTTCATTTGTACCCCCCCCCCCTCCCCCCGAGAAAGTAAAGACATTTTGAGAAAATCATACATCATATTACTCAGTCTTGATTCCACTAATTCAGCTTTCAGCCACCCTGGGTCAGTACTCTTTCGTCTATGAGTGTTGTGTTTCATATAGCCCTAAGCCATAGTAGGGTCATATTTTTTGAAAGCAAAAAAAAAAAAAAGAAAAAAAAATATTGTAGAAGCTAATTCGTATTTACAATACCATTAGTACCTAATGATTATGAGGAAGATGACTTTGATGAAAGAGGAAACGAGGAGAAAATAAATCTACCTTGTGGGGGTCGAACCCCGACACATCAGCAAGGAAAGGGTTTATAAGAGGCAAGGTCTCACGGACTGTCGAGCTATCCAGGATTTTTTTAATATGTCGAAAAGATAGTACTTAAAATGTAGCTCGTTAAATCATTAAAACAACAAACTATACCAAAACATCACCGATTACTTCTTTCTTTTCAACCATATTTATTTTTGATAGATTTCCTTTCGTAATTACTTGCATTTTTTAAGGACCATATAAAGATTAAAAGTAAGTTATTAGAAACGGAACACGATGGTGATGCCTTCCGAATTTTGATAACATTCAGGTTCCCTTGGGAAATTGCCGACATTCAAACTGTGGATGGATTCCAGTTTATTTTTAATATTTCTTCCATTCTATCCACAAATATTTTTCAAATTTACAACCAATTGCTTCCAACTAGTAAGCTCTACACGTTCCGATATTATTGAGTATGCGTCGAATAAACGTTGATGCATAAAAAAAGAGAGAAATTGATTTAAAAATGACTATACTTTTCTGTGATTAATTTTTTGAGTAAAATATCCACGGCTTTGAGTGATTAATAGTTAATGAACTTCACCGGGGCGGCCCCAGCCTGGGGAATTAATCGTTATGAACTAAGCATGAATTCAGTCTTTTTATGTGAGATGTGAAAACGAATACGACAAACTTAAGAAACAGAAAAAATATGGCAAAAATCTCTATTTCTGTCCAATTGCTTGATAACAATTGTAGTATATTTTCCGAAACAAATATTCAAAAGGTAATTGGCATTTTCTAATCGACTAGTGGATGGTTTAAGACAATGAGAGGGTCCGGGGCTAAGGGTGGTTTTCGTATTCTATTTAAAGGATTTACTTATGTCAGAGTATTCAATTACGTATACAGGGGAACTCCCTGTCGTTACATCTTATACATACATGTAATCGGGAGATGCATTCTTACTTCTACCCGTATATAATGCTTCGTCGTAACACTCGTTTTTAATAAACACAGGAATATAATCGACGACAAATAGCCTGGAAACCGCTTGTGAGAGTGTTCCCCTTGTTAATACTAGTATTTCCTTATCAAAGTTATCAGAGCTTGGGCCGAAGTTCCCACCAATTATGTCTCCTCCCTTTGGGTAAAGGCCATGAGATGGTGTTTTGAATCAATTCCCATGATGCATAGCAATGTGCTAACCGTACTAAACACATGTCAGTACTTAGGGATAAAAAGTTGTTCCAAAAGTAAATGCTTTGTGGGCTCTAAAATGACGTTAACGTAAGGGTTTTTAGGTGTTAAGAATAGGATTTTTATGTGCTCACATGACCCTATGAGGTGGAATGCCCAAAACTGGTTGCATTTGCATTGTGGATTGACTCAAAACACCCTTGGGGTAAAGGTAAAAATACTCCATCAGCTCCAAGAGTCGTCATGCCACCGGTATGCCACAAGCAGGCTTTTAACACCCAAGGACTACACGATTTTACTTCGGAGATGGGCCCGGAGGCCTGAGGGGCGGTCAGGGAATAACATGCAAGTACATTTAAATTGTTTTGAAAATAATATTTCTAGGGTTGTTTAAAGCGGGGTACTATGGACCCCCGGCGGCAATTGTTAGCGATTCAAAACAAATAAAAAAGATATTTAACATTTAAAAACAACAAGTAAATAAAATAATAAAGGGAATTTTATCTAGTAAGAAAGACCCCCTTTTTAAAAATGGTGGTGACGATAATCTAATTATGCATTAGGGGAAAACCTGTCAATTCTGATAAACACGTGTTCTACCACTTTCTTGAAAGGCTCTGATTTTTTTTTGTAGGCAGTTCAAATCGAACCTAACTAGTAAGCGTCAGTCAAAGGGCACGAACTATGTGAGTATTATTAGACCAAATAAATCGCCCGCTCTAATAATCATTTATCGGTTAGCCTAATTATTGCCAAGTTAACAACCATGGAGTTCTCATAGTTTACTAAAGTAATGTTGTTAGCTTTCTACACGCCGCCGCAAAGGGTGTAACAGGTGACTACATGTACATCATGTAGCTCATCAGTATATTTCTAGGAAGCCCATGGGGCTGAGCATGTGTGGAGTTTAAACAAATGATCATCAGAAAATATGTGTTTAGTAAGTAAAAGATGGTAGGCATGCCCCTATGATCAGTTTTCGTCTGTCTGCTAGCACATTCAATATCAATCATGGTCAATCGAAGGCCGTTAGATTTCTTAGATTTGATTCGAATCTTGAGGCATACATTGATTGCACAGAACAATTTTTGTGCGCCAAATAGAAATTACTTAAAGAATGGTGTTGTGGTGCATTGATGATGAAACAACGTGACATTTGTAGGGTTACCGCCCTTTGTGTGGTGAATTCGGAGGCTTGTGCTGTGTCACGTGCCACGTGTTCCGCAGGCTTGGCTTTGACAGGTTTCTAATGAATCTAATTATCGTGATTTGTCTTAGAAAAAAAAATTGTGATTATATGATTATAACTCACATAAGTGTTTTGCATGCAGAAGTAAGTTGGTTTTAAAGAAAAAAAAATAGCGTGTTTTGTTTGTATTTTTTTTTGAAGATTTTTATGCGATCCTCATGTCTCTTAAAGAGACATGAGATTCCAGAAAGAAGCGCCACAATTTTTTTATCGAACCTATGTTTTTTAATATTTGGAATGCTTACCAAGGTATTAGATAGCACCTGAAATGAATAAGCCGGAAATCCACCGCTTTATGTAATAAGATGATGAGTCGTAGGTTCTGTCCGTGCACAACAGGAAAGTCTAAAGCATGGTTTTCTTTGGGGAACGTTGGGACGATTACGGTAGCCGGCAAGTTCAAAACAAGGTGGGTTTGAGGGTTCTTTTGCACCTCTGTTTGTCCAATAACCTTCCAACGTTCTCGGTAGGTGGGCTACAATCGATCCAGTGAAAGTTGAGAGAAATCATATCTAAAAAATCTCCTCCTGGCACTTTATTTAAAGAACGAGATGAAATGAAAAAAAAAAAACGTGGCCACGGGATATTCCATGGACTCGCATCCTTCAAGTCACCGTGATCAGAGGTTCAAATCTTCTTCAAAGTAGGTTTTTTATCCTTCTTCACCTTCGCCACACTGTAATTAATCAAATAAATTTACTGGTAGTAAAACATTAACTTCTAACGATTTTTTCCCCCACAATTTTGCTTTTCCAACGTGAGATTGGGGGTGTAGTTCCTCCTTCTCCTAGATTACCGGTCGTGTTTACTAAAATTTAATTATGTTTGTAAACCCAACCCACTCGCCGACAATGAACATGTGCCCAATTCATACCCAAAGCGTGAGAGGGGGAGCTCTTGAATTGAATACCACGCCTAATTACATGATTTTTGTCTATAACTCAATGATTTTTGATAAAGTCGATGTTTCATATCCATAATAAAAACTCAGTGAAAGGGTTAATAAAAATATTCGGCTGGCTACGTTTGCGACCCAGAGGGTTTTGTATTGAGTCAATCCCACCATGCAACCGTTTGGGAAATTCACCTCATTAAGGTCAGGTGATTCCAATAAAATCCTATTCTTACCACATAAAACCCTGACTTTGTTGCTTTAGCCCAGGAAGAAAGCGTTAGTACTTAGGCGAAATTTTAGCATGATAGTTTTGTCTTGTGGTTCTGAAACTTTTGAAACTTTTATCCCCTCTATAGTACTGACATGTGTTTTAGATACATTACACTATAGGCACATTGTATGTATCAGGAGGATTGATTCAAAACACCCCCTCTGGTTGCGACCTATGCCCGGACGGGGGCCGGAGACGTTGGAGGGAGCGTCAGAGTCGTGGTAAGGGTATAAAATTGGGGCGTTGGAAACGTGACTTTTCAGAAATTCCAACGAGGAAACTAATGAAATTCACGAGTTATTTGGCGTGGCGTGCGCTGTTGATAACTCTATCCTGAGAGGCCTCTAAACTTCAATGAAAGTGTTTTTATTTAAACAACAGAACGAAAAATTCCATAACCAGTATACAGGTATTATTGCACACTGAGCCCACAATAATCGAAGCTAAAATTTTGTCCATCACTTGCAATTACGCATTATCGTATTCATTGATGGGCAAAAATTCACAAGACTTACAACACCATTCATTCCTGTATTTGGGATATCGTTTCTGGCTAATACTTTTTAAAAAATAAAGAGATGTCATGTCACACAAGGTCTTGTGTATACTTAATATCCCTTCTTTCGTATTGGATTTTATGTTAAGGATACACTGATGCAACCACAATAAATTGATTGCCGATTATATGCACGCGGTAAGTTCCGGTGGTAACACTGGCCAAACGCTGTTAACACGGCCTGACCGACTGAGCACTAAGACCCGGTGGTCGGACGTTCGTCGGCGGGCGCTTGTTGGGGATTATAACACGCGGGTTGTAAGGTAACACTAGTGTCCAATTTGCACTAGTGTTATTCGCGTGTTATAATCCGCGTTTTGGCACTAGTGTTATGGTCACTATCACTTGACAGGTACTGTATCATACAAAAACGTTCGTATTGAAGGAACACGGGCATTTACGGAACCCAGGTAAAATGACGGACATTTACGCACCTATTTCTCAATGTTGTGACGGACCAAAGGCTTCAATGACGGTACCCTGCGTCAAGAATGTGGCGGTAAATGACCCACCCATGAAGCCCCTCCCGGGGGTGACTCGTGCGCCATACAACTGACAGGTGTATAACATTGATGTTGTTCAGACGGTCACTACTCACAAGCTAGAAACGACCAGTTGATTAACAACGACCTTATCTACATAACCTTACCAATGACTTAACAATGACCGTCTGATCAACCCTGCCTAGAATCAATAAGTTATTCCAATTGAGAAAGTGACCAAAAGAATCGCCTACTCATTTTGTTGTGGATTTAGAATAGATAAGCACAAAAAGATCAAAAAATTTATTAATGCCCAATAGGAGTGCCTGTTACTGTAAAGTCCTCTTGCAGAATTCCCCCACAACGTATGGGACCCATGAAAAGTAATCCTGATACCCGATTTCCGGTTGTGCACCCCTAATTCTGTTGTCGAGTGCAAAACTAAGTGCAAAAGGGTCTCTGAATGTGTTATCCACCATCTCTACTTTCGATATTTGTCTTCAGGTTTAACAATGTCACCACCTGTTGAAATCCATGGCTTGGAAACAAAACCAGGAGTTCTGTTGAAGCTTGCCAGTCATACCACCACAGACCACCTCTCAGTACATGCCCAGAATGGTGATGCCGTCAAGACAGCAGGCCACCTGGTGTCCCTGGTAGTACAGGATGGGATAGCCAATGTTCCCATGGCATTGCTAGGCAACCATATGGAAGCAGCACTGGCTAAGATACTCAGCACGGATATGGATTCTAGGAGGAATCTCAAGGAAGGTCACATGGTAACCTTTGCCATGGATGTGTTGACCAAGATGCCAACACAAATAGCACAAATTGTTGCACAACAGGTATGGTTTGGATATCGACAACCACTAACTTTGTTGATTTTATAATGGCTTTGAGTTCCGTTCAGGATATCAGCAACCACTGACTCATTGATTTTATATTTGATAGCCTTTGAGTTTGTTTCATTATTGCAGATGGTTCTTACTCTATGAACAAAGAAGGACATTAATCAAAGTCTGGTGCTAGTTAAAGGTTTCCTTAACAAGGGTACTTGGTTGGTTCTGTAGAAAGGAACTTTCAAAATGCCAGCATTATGTCAAATTAACATTGAACAACATGAAATGTATTGAATCAATCACTTGGACATCGTTTTGGAATTGGTACAAGTTCAATATTAGTACTGACTTTAATGCAGTGGGCACATAAATTGAAGGACACGTTGATATATTTGAATATTGAAGCCAGTTGTAAATCTATGCTGTTTTTCTTTTTTCTTTTTAGTAAAAAAAAATGTTACATGCAGATTCCTTTTTATAGCATTTTCAACCATTTGGTTTTTTTTACCGTTTACAGCCAAGATTTTGAGTGTTTTTTTCCAACAACTAAAAAAAGGGCAAAAGGGGTCAATCACATATAAATATGGTTGCATGGTTTGCACAGTTTTCTGGTCAACTTTTGGGTATTTCTCTTGGTGAAGTGTTAGAAATTAAAACAAAATTTAACCTAGGAAGGAACAAAATCAATAAATAATGTGGCTGGCGCTAATCGTAATCCTCATTACTACATACATGAAGGATATGAGGGATCTATATTGCTCAGGGTATGCTCCATAATGTGCTGACAAGGTTTCTTAGATCATTCAGGATTAGATCTTCAGGATCTGTGAGATTGTCAGATGCGATAGAAATATTATGATAAGCAAAGAATGTATGGTGAGAAATTGATTTCCAGATCTTGAGATCTTTTTTTGATATTCATGGTCATCCTGAGACCAGTCCGTCAGTTGTGGTTGATGCCAAATCAAGAGAACTCTTACTACAGGCTGTAGAACATCAGCCCAAAGAAGCAAACTTCAGGTACTAACTGATTACGGTTTTATACACAAATATAGTTCAGTTCCTTTAAATGGTGGTGTGTGAAAACGTATCACAAGACTAAATAACACAAGGTTGATAATTTGTTTCTGCAATGAGGTGGAGGTTGTTTGTCATAGATGTTTAAATTGATAGTAAGTTTAGCTAACATCTTCTCAAAGCTTGCTCCAGAAACTGGGCCTGCTTCTTGGCATTAGCAAGTGGAAGACGGCCATTGAGGAACGGTTGCCAGTGTGATAGTGAAGATGATGAAGATGACATCTATGATGATGACGGTGAGGCGATATGATGTCGATAGTTCTTTGCA
>JAMKCH010035072.1:0-28592 GCA_023653785.1 Ophioderma brevispina | reverse complement strand
GTTTCCGAATTTACAGCCATCATAATTCGACTGAAATTTGACATTCCTAGTTTCCAAACACAAATTTAGAGCTTAATCTAGCACCGTTGGTGTATTTACTACCACTGTGATGCAAAAACGGTGATAGACATTGGCAAAATGGTCACAGATGAGCCGTAGTGAGGAGTGATGATGATGATCATGATGCTCCGACGGTCCGACCATTAACTTTTTCGGTTATGTAGTTCTGCCGGTTCGAAGTCGAACCA
The DNA here is from genome assembly GCA_023653785.1 of Ophioderma brevispina. Taxonomy (NCBI): domain Eukaryota; kingdom Metazoa; phylum Echinodermata; class Ophiuroidea; order Amphilepidida; family Ophiodermatidae; genus Ophioderma; species Ophioderma brevispina. Next base: position 28,344 of record JAMKCH010035072.1, on the reverse strand, counting down.
CAGCCTCCGCCCCCTCCTTGATGACAATATTGGTCTACATGGCCTCTGGAACGTAAAGATATCAGTCTTCTTGCACCAGTATGAAGAACGTGCTGTGTTAACTGTTAGCCTTGATTGTGCTGTTTTACGAAATGTAGAGCTGTTTCTCTTCTTGGATGATTTCGAAGTGCAATCTCTGTAATTCCTTCCCCCACAACAATTGGCAAAATAACATCGGCCGCAGCAGTCTAGATTTTAATTTACGGTCATTTCTTTTTTTCTTCCCGATGAAGTCACCTACTCAATTTTGCGAGGAGAATTTTCTTTTTCTCCACGTCTATGTTATGGATGTGGGAAAAAGGCCCAACTTTTGGTTGTCAACTAGTGAGCTAGATTCAGCGTACTAGTCTAGGCTAGGCTAGGCTAGTATCAAAGTGTGTGTAGACCAAACTAGGCACTAGGCTTGGTCATGTAGTTTTTTTATTTTTTTGACAATTTGCTGAGTGCTGTAGTGTGAAATAATGCTTTATACCAAAAAATTCAAATGAAGCGTTGAACCCAAGTTCTTAGTACCCCACTCGTAGTCGTAAATTTTGTTTAGTAAACAAACTTTTAGTTACACCCGACACTGAATGACTAGTCATGTAGATTGTAGCCTAGCGAGGTTGAACCACACCCCGCTGCCACCACTGTAACCGACCTACCCGAGCGTTAGGTAAATAAACTAAATACTGCTAAGACTAAGGGTACACCGAAGGGGGTTTACGGTAGCGTGGACTTTGTACTCCTTATATAGCAATCTGATCACAAAATAGAAAGGACTGAATTCGTACCGTTGTCACACTTCTTTATTTGGTAACTAGGAACTTGTAGCCTGACTCAGTCAGATCCGGATATACAATTTAAACACGTCTAGCCTGTTCTGTCTCTTAACTACTTCCCCTTTTTCCACTCTTTCATCCCTAACAACTTTTGAATAACGCCTAATTTTACCCTTCTACAAAATCTGATTGGTTGGCCAGAGGCGCGCGGCGCTAGCCAAAACAGTAGAATTGAAATTGCGGCGCTTTAGCGGTACGGGGAGGCGCGCGGTCCGAGAGGTCACGTCTCCTCTCCTAGGAAACCTCCTCCCAGAGGGAGGGAAACTGCATTCCCAAGGGGGAAACTTCCTCCCAGAGGAAGACGGAGGGAAATTCCTCCGAGAGGGAGGAAGAGGCCATTCCCTCACCAATTAGAACGAAGGAGGCGCGGTTGCGGCACTTGAGCATAAACGCTGACCGGGCGTCTGGCTTCCCAACACTGACGGTATGTTCTACTATATTAAATACTGGATGTGACGGTCGGGGTCCGTCACAATATATGTCCTGGTCCAGTATAGCATACATAACCGCGATAAAAAAAAAATACCCACTTGACGGAGTGTCGTTGAATCACATAAAGCAAGACCTAGCTTTTATAACCATTTTTTGGCTTGTAGCTAGTCATGTCTTAAATTTTAATTTGGCATTTTAACACTGTTAGTGACCAAGGGTTTTCACTCCCGTTTGTGCCCAAGGTGGGGGTTCCATGTGACCCCCCCCCCTAAGAAAACCACTTTCCCGGGGGAATTTTGGAGGAAATTTATACCACATGTGGAGAGTCATAAGAACAAACCCCGATCCGTGGTAGTTTTGCGTTTTCGTATGCAAGTTTGTAAAATTTGTCAAAACAGGTTTAAGTACTATGGGAATACAAAATTTCCTTAGTATAATTAAGAAATGGCCCCTTGTACACTGGTTAAGTTACATTGTTTGTCCACATCTTTGCTGGAAAATGTAAATACAGGGCGACTTTTAAAATATTGCCTAATTGACCCCTTTATCACATACATGGGATCACCCTGTATAATTAATACACTGGATCAGCCGGTTACTTAATAGCTTTGATCCCTAACTTTGGGACAAAAACCATATTCTATGTATGTGTCGTCTTGAAAAAAATATAGGAGAATTAGTAACTTGAAACTAAAGCATTAATCTTCCAAATGACTTTTGTTGTCAAAAAATATAAGTGAATTTAACCACCTGTAGTGTTCGAAAAAAACAGAAAACAAAAATTAGGTTATCTTCCTTTAAATTATGTTTTTGGAGGGCCTTTGTCATGGGTCTTTTCAAATCCGACATCTGTTTTTTGACTCACATTAATTGGGCAAAAAAAAATTGAAACCAAGCCTCAACAAGGTAGAATATTAAAAGCTAGACAAAATAATGTTAATTTTTTTTCTTATGTTTTACAAACACCTAATAGGAATTTACCCACCCTGAAAATTGTCTCTGCTTGTGGCCATATATGACATCCTTGTATATAAGCTGTTCCAAAAATGTAAGAAATACAGTTTTGCAACATGTAAAGGAAGATACAAAAGTTGTTGTTGAGATTATACTATTGGTGCCTTTTTTGTCCTTTGCACTGTTAACAATTTTTTTTTGCATGACATATGCCATATTGTAAACCGACCTTACCCGAGCGTTAGGTAAATACACTAAATACGGCTAAGAAACTAACGTGGTACAAAGATGGGGTACGTACTTGGAACTTTGTACTCTTTATATAGCAAAAGCTGATCCACAAAATAAGAAAAAAGGACTGATGTAACATGGAATTCGTACCGTTTGTCCAAACTTCTTTATTTTGTAAACTAGAACTTTTTTTGTTTGTAGCCTGAAACTCATTCAAGATGTCGGAATATACAGATTTTACACGTCTAGCTTGTTCTGTCTCTAAACTACTTCCCCTTTTTCCACTTTCTTTCTCCCATAACAACCTTTTAAATACGCCTAATTTTTAAACCCTTCTACAAATCTGATTGGTGGCCAAGGCGCGCGGCGCTACCAAAACAGTTAGACCTGAAATTGGGCTGCTTTTAGCGTACGGGGACAGCGCGCGGGGTTTCCTAGAGGAGAAGGAAACGCTCCGCTCAAAGGGAAACCTCCCGCCAATGGGAGGAAAACTTCCTCCCAGAGGGAAGGGAAACTTCCTCCCAGAGGGAAAGAATGGGAATGAAACTTCCTCGAGCGAGGAAAGAAGGCAATTCCTCGCCTCCCAAATAAGACGAAGGAGAGCGCGGTGTAGCGCACTTTGACACACAACGCTTACCGGGGTCCTCCTGGCCTCCCAACACTGACGGTATGTTCCTATTAATATTAATACTGGAATGTGGAACGGTCGGGTCCGTCAACTATCCCCACCTTCACTTTTTGAACACTTTGGTTTCAACAATCGAGTAAAAAACCGTTTGCCAACTGAACAAACTGAAGATGTGACGGCATGACAACGACTTAAAACAAAAATAATAATATAATGATTTTTTTTATTATTTGAGAAAACACACCAGTCTGTAAGTTTGAAATAATTATTTTAAACAAACACAAAAAGTTCTGAATACATTGCAGGTGGTAACTATTTTTGATTGCAAAACAAAACTCCTAATTTTAGCAGGACACGCGTGCGCCCGTACAATAGCGAGAAGAAGCTGCGTTGCTATTCATTAACACATCTTGGTTTTAACAACTGTACTCCTTATTGCGTCCTATAAATCATCATTTTGTGTCCTGTCCCTGTAACCAAAAATAGAAACCTTTAGACTATCCAAAGCAATCAGAAGTATTATGTATTCTATTATCAGACGGTTTTAAAATTATTAAAGTTCTGATTCAGTGAAAGCCATTACATCCATATCCTGCTACAGATAGGTGGGTCTAACAAGTTGAATGAGTTTCCCACACCTCGCAAATGAAAATAACCTAATCACCTTGAAAATCGTTAAACACCTGTTAATAAATGTGAAAAACAAGGATGGCCAGAAACAAATGTTTCTCAATGTTTGAATAGTAAAAGGTTACTTTCAATTATTAGAACCAAGATACTGATTCACAGTTCAAATTGACCGTTGCAAACGGGTTTGTCACAAACAAACGGAAGCATTTACATCATATTTTGCACATTAAACAATCTATATTTTGGGCCCGCTTGCTTTTGGAAAATTCTATATCCTGTAATTTAAAATATCTAATTGCTTACAAATCTGTAAACACATTTAACAAGTACTGTCCGTGGTAACAAAACTATATAATGCTACAAATATAAAAATATTATCCTACAAATGTTGAAGTGCACCATTCTTTCAATCTTATTCCCATATTGTTTGACAACAATTGGTTGTGAAACGCAGTCACCTATACCTCATGGTACAAACAAGGTAATGAGCATAACAATGTTTCTCTTTATCAAACAAGGCGTATTAATCATTTTAGGTAAATGCAATCTATCTATTTTTACATTGCGAATCTAAGAAATAAAAACTAATAAATCATCGCTCCCTGCATGAATGCTTCCCTCAAAACAACTCATGTCCCCGTTAAAACATAAATAGTTGCATTAAAAATTGGGCAAATTTCCCAATCACATCCTAGTCAGATTCAACTTTTAACTTTAAAAAATTTTTGCATACCTCGAAGTTTGTTAGGTTATCCATAATCGTGCAGAAAACATGTGAGGAAAATAGAAGCCTCCAAAAGAATTCGTCGAAGCGCAATTGATCAAAACAAACAACCCCAACCCCCAGAGAGGAAAAAACTGCATATCTGACAAATGTTGAAAGGGCATTAAAATAAAACGCTCTGTGGATTCGCCGAGGTAAAGCGCCGGATCAAGAAAATAGATTCTTCTCGAGCAATATTTTTCGTTGTGTGTCTTGCCTGGTGAACTTTCTTAATTATATTTATCTTTGTCTGTCCACGGCGAGAAACATTGCACACTAAAAGTTTAAATCCCATACATTTTTACTTCAATCCCCTTATATTTAAAGACTTAATATACACTATTCATTAAAGAAAACCACTCTTAATGCCCCCTGTGTTTATATAAAATTTAACCTCAAGATATACAATGTGCTCTCGTCATCCCAAAAGAAAATACTCAAATGCCTGCATACGTGCACCAGTATTCAAGTCAACGTCATGCCCTCATGTGGTACATACCACTATTCACTGCGGTGTTACACGCGTGTAACGTTATCCAAAGTACACATTACTAAAAAAAAACTTTACAAGAAAAGAAAAAGACTACATTTTTGACGTCCTTTTTTCTACCTAAAAAGGAGGGTCCTTTTTTTGACTTGCACGTATGGTGAGAATATTCCAAATATACGAATAGTCTACGCTCAGTTACAATTCTGCTCCATGCAAGTGTGCGTAAGGCCATTTCACGCATCACAGCATTTTAGGTTTACTAAACTTCACTAATCCCTAAATATTTAATTTTAAAAAAAATAACATGTTACAAGAAGTGCCAAAATTAATTCTGTTCCGAGCTCCAAATTTTGCGATTATCTTTACACACATTTGGCGCTTGAACTTACAAAGAAAACAATTTACAAACATTGTTATTTGAAAGTAATTTTGTCACAAAAATATGTAATTTATTCAAGGAAGGTAAAAATTTACAACATTAATTGGAAAAGACTTTTAAGTCTTCATGTAATTAAATACAATACACGACCTAGGTAAAACCTTGACATGCCAAATGGCGTGTGTGCTCTCCCCTTCTGAATCATTGACACCCTTCCTAAGACACGAGAGGTTCCCAAATCACCCATGCCACGGTCGAAAGTTTGGTACTGGTACCCGGCCGTGCGAAGAAATTCATGGTAAAGGCCCCTCTAAAACTCCCTCTCGTTCACTCATAACCCCTAATTTTCCCATATGGCTTTTGTGGGTTAGGTAAATTCCCTCTAGTAGATCCACCACCCCTCTCCAAAAGCCGATGTTCCTTCAACACAAGGATTCGGAATTGCTTAAAGCACAAATAAAATAACAAAGAAGCCACTTCACACGAACGCTGAAGCTCCACAGATTAGATTAATGTTCAATCTGCCCCTCATACTTTTGTTTTGGTTCGTCTGCGGTGTTAGGCGCACACGTAACCCTCGTACACTATTTGCTAATGTAATTTTTCCTACCTTATGATTTTTGGCAGATTTGTTTTCTTTAACTCATATAAATGCTGTACTCACTTTTAATTCACCTTCAAAAGAAACGACTTTAACAAACTTTTCTAATTTGATTTGCAAAATAGTTACTTGCTACCTTCAGAAATATAACAATGGGGCGACCTCCCTATACGCGTACTCCAACTTAGTTTTCAACCTTCTGTTTTCGTTTTAAGAGTTATACACTGGAATTGGTGGTTGTTCAAAACTCAAATTAGACGAATTGCTTCACGTAAAAATCAAGTAGACACATTTTCCGTTCGTTTCCCTGCATTTTTTAGTTTGTCTTTCTGTCAATTCTACATGTTTTGTCTTTTCACAGGGTGAATCCTATCCCGTAAAGCAAGGTAGACAAAACACGACACGTCTTTTGTTTATGCGCCGAAACTATTCTAATCTTTCAATACAACATCAACTCAAACGGAGCTACGGAATTTTTTATTTCTTATCTACCTTGTTGAAAAACTCACAATCAATAACTTATATCGCACATTTCAAAGCATGGTTAATCCAGTCCCTTTTGTTTTTTTTGTTTCCTATCTAATTATTTCTACAACACTCGTACGCTATTTATACACTTAGTGACTATTAGTTTTCTGTTTAGGCTTGAACCATTTTGGCGCTTGCTCGCCTCTCGTATGGTTTTCCAACCTGTTTTTAGGTGGAACTATCTTTTGCGTTTGTTCTTTGGTTGCTTCCTGGAATTTTAAATACAAAAGATCGTCGATCTTTTGAATAATGATGAACGGCCCTTTCCAGTTAGAAGTTAGTTTTTTGGAACGACAACCCCGCGCTTCTTTGAAGGGTCCCATAGCCACACTGGCTTGGCTTCATGTCAAAACAGCTTTGTCCACTCTCTGATCGTCATACTGGCTTTTGGTGGATTTGCGGCTTTTGCTAGGTTTTTTTCCTGGCTACTTTCACTTTACTTCATGAGCCTTTCTGCTTCTTTCTTGCAAGGGTGCCTACATAACTCCTCGTAGTCGCTAGGGTCCCCTTCCTCTTTCTGAACGTGGTCTGTACGACGGCCGTTAGGGGTAGTTGAACTTCCCTCCCGAACAATGAGTTGGGTTTGGTGAAAAACCCGTGGCTTTCTGGTCATCGATGCTCTATAACGCCAATCGAACAAGGGGGAGGTTGGTCCCAGTCCGTTTGGTTCGTCTTGGGCTCAAATGGGTCACAAATCGTGGAGTAAACGTACGGTTATAAATGACGTGTCCCGATCCCGTCCCACTAATTGGGAATGCAAAGTTCCAGTCCGTTTCTTGTTTTCCTCAATCCCCAAGCAATTTCACATGTCTTAGAAAAAACCGGTACTCAAATTGACCTTCCCTGATCGCTGTGTATTTGGCATTGGAAACGCCGAAACGACAAAAAACCACTTCCTCGACCAAAGTGCGTGTTATTGTCCTTCCGCTTCCTTGGTCTGGGGAATGCAAACAGACGCTTCTAAAAAACCATTGGCCTAAATAGTCTGGTCGACCACCAATATGTAAATTTTTGCCCCTCGAATTCTGTATGGTCCGACACAATCGCAGCCTTCTCTCCATGGGTTTTCTCCACCATATAACTGAACGGAAGTTTTGGCTTTGTGAATGTTTCGTTCCGAGTTTCCTCGCTGCACATGTAAATCACCTCGCGCCAGTACTTCTGACAAATCGTTTGTAAGACCAACCCGTATAGTTTTTGCGAATTTTCATCATTGTTCTAGAAAACGGACCTAGGTGACCGCTTGAGCGTCATGGATTCCAAAAGGACTTCTTCTTGCTTACTTCCGAACGAACTAAAATTGCCATAGTGGTGGTGTCAATTTTCTTCCACAAACCCACTTTCTGTAAAGGACACCACCTAATCCAACTTCAGGCGGTTTCCATTGTTCCGCAGGAGCGCTTTCCAAAACGGCATGAGTATGCTGAAAATTGTCCTGCCACTTTCGTCCGTTTTCTTTGCCATCCCTAAAGGCTCTGAATTAAGTGTTTCCAGATCTTGGCCGGCTTCTTGTGCTGCCCTTATCTGTATTGGTTCCCCTCCCCTTTTCACACCAGCCTGTGTCGTGGTCTGAATTCTGCAGAATTCCTTTGCTTTGGTCCTCTAGTGACTAAATTCTCAACCAAGTCCGATACGTTCTGGTTTGTGTTGGTCCTTGGATTTTGTTACAGGCGTACCTGTGGTTCTCAGATCGCCCGCATTGTGAACAGGGCGTCTGTGGAAGAGAAGCAAATCAGCATTCCGTGGACGCTTCCTCCCCAATGAACGATGTGGGAAGAGTATATCAAAAGTCTTGATATTGCTCGATCCATCCCGCCATCTGTTCCCCTTCGGGTCTCTTTTATATTCCGGCAATAATTGAAACAGCTGAATTGTCAAAGTTCTAAGTTCAATTCCGTCTACCACAAGTAATGTTTGAATTTTCTTTCAGGGCAGTTATTAACGGCTACATCTCTCTGACGAGTTACGCATTAAAAGTCGCTGTTCTGCTTTTCGACTGAGGGAATTTGCTCATGTACTCTATCACCCTTCTTTTCCTCCCTCTGTACTTTGTGAACGACTGCTCCAAGTTGCTTTTATTCTGATGCGTCCGTATCGAGTATAGATTGGCCTTCAGCTTGTGGAATATTCCCCAGGGAAATGGGGGTTGTTGTTTAGTGCCTCTTTCAAGGAGTAAAAACACTATCTAAGCCTCTTTGACATTCCGGAGTCCATCGAGATGGCTCCTTTTCTCGTGAGTTTTGTGGCAGGGAAAACCCGCTTATAAAATGGTGCAAAAATTACGGACAAAAGACGCCTGTAAAAAGTACCCCGGCTAGTCCTAAAAGCTACGTGGGGTTTTGTTTGGTCAATTCATTTGGTAACTGGGGGCCAGTCTTAAACTCGCCCTATGCTTGGAGGGGTCTGTCTTGATGATCTTCCGTCCGTCAGTAGACACGACAAAATGTCCCAGGACGAGTCTCTTTCTGGAAGAAGAGCCTGTGTCGGGAAACGGAAAAGCTTTCAATCCGGCAATTTTTGGAGTCTTTCCGAAAATTGTTGAAAACAGTCCTCGTCAAAAAGCACTATCCACCGATTGGCCCAAGCTCAATAATTACGTCCATCAATGTAAACTAAGCAACATTCTTCCCATTAAAGAAACTCTCACTCTGTCTCCATCAGTCTTTCGAAATCCGAAAAGAGTGGGAAGGGGGGTTGTTGGTTTGATTGTGGTTGGGTGGGGGAAGGATTGAATTTGAGTTACGGAATAAAGGGGGGGGAGGGGGGTTGCGGAAGGTGTAATTTTAGGGGGGGTTAGTTCGAGGAAGGTAGGGGGCAGGAAAGGAGGAGAGTAAGGAAAATGGGGGGGATGTGGGTGGTTGTCTGTATAAGTAGTTTAGGCTGGGGTATAGATAGGGGATGGGATGGCGGGAGGTTAGTAGGGAGGTACGTTGCTGGTGCGTTGAAAGGACGGCCGAAATGGGTCTTGTATTGAAATGGAAAAATAGCCCCATTCGAGTTTTTGCAAATGCGGTCCTTTTTCTTGTCTCTGGGGTCCATTGCTACCGGCCAAATATCCCCGAAACATAAATCCATCGTGCAGAACCATTTTGCACCGGCTAGAGAGTCGAGAGATTCATCGATTCGAAAAGGGAATAGAAATAGCTTCCGGGACTGTAGAAAAGCATTTAAAATGTTTTCTGTAAGATCAACACAGAAGCGCCAAATCTCAAAAAACCTGATTTCTTTGTTAAAGTACGACGGGTGAACAAAAATGCCCAATGGACTCGAAGCTGGCTCATGATCTTTCCCCTGTTCCAGCATCTTCCTCTTGTATTTCTCTCTTTCTGCTGCTCCTCCTTTCATCGGTTGTCGTCTGGGTGCTTGCTTGATTGGATGAAGTGTTCCCAGTATTTATTGTAAATGTTTTTACTTACCAAGGAAAAGGGCCCGACCAAGGTCGTCCTTTAATTTGGGGGCAAAAAAACATTTTGAAGATGTTTTGTTCATAAGTGTTGCCAGTTCGGACGCTTTTTTCTTTCATCGGACAACAACGTCGAACGTCTCTGAAATAATAAAAGTCGAATCAATGCATTGGGCAACATTTGGCGAAATGTTTTGACCCCCTGTTTATCACAAGGTTGGGACTGCTCTTACCTTCGTATGTTTGTGGTTTAAATCGTCGTCCCATTTTCTTGAATTTATTTTGTTGCTGTTGGTAACCGTTGAAGTTGGCTGTTTCGACATTGTCGTAGAATGGACTCGCATTGACCCCATGTAAAAGTACCTTTTGGGGGTAATTAATTTTTTACTCTGAATCCCCCAAGTTTCTTACTTGTACAGCTGTGTCTGGCGTCTTTGTTGCGATGATGCGTCTGGCCATTAGAACTTGTGTTTTATTTGCTGGAACAGACGTGTCCTTTTTGGGTTCTATTACGCTAATATCCTTCGTAAAATTTTCCTGAAATTGACAAGATTTTACCGGGTACTATTGTTCGTGAGTTCGGGTGGTAAGAGTAAAAGTGCATTGTCGGAACTTCCCACTGTAGAGACTGTTTCTATGTCGCATGTTGGTCGCAAAGTGGCCATTTCCTCTTCACCGTCCCATCTTAAATATCTGGCGAAACTTTATGTGAAGTCAACAGTTATTGCGCCGTAAAAATTGCTCCTAGTAATGCAGCAAGCATCCGTGAGAATATCAGCTACTGATTATTTTCCTGTTGTCCTACCGACAATTGCCGAAAGTAATACTAGTTGTCATCTTGCCTTTGAAGTCTACTTCTAACCCATTTACGTTGTTTCACAAGTACGTTCGTCTGTCGGTTTTTTCCAAAGGGTTGGCGTGTTTTCGTTAAATTTTTCTGGAAAGTTTTTCTTGTATATAGTCCAATCATCGTAACCGTTTGCCCCTTAATCTCCCAGGAAACACACACCAACCATGCACCCTGCCTTTAAACGTAAAATCTTTATCCAATGCCAAATTTGTCTTCGTCCATTCTGTACCGGTGAGTTAATTTTTGCCTTAATTGCTTTTCTTATCATAAAGGTCGGTGATTTCCAACCCGCTCCCACCTAACAACCACGGATGGGTAAATCGTTTTCCGTCCTCCTGGCTGTCTGGTGTGGTTGGTCTCCTATGTCCCGTTCCGTCCATCCATCCACCTTTAAATTTTTGGTACGATCGCATAGGGCGCGTCTTTTGGAAACAACTTCTCTTGTCTTCCTCTTCATGTGTCCTTTCCGGTCCACATGCAAGAAAACTTAAGTCCGTCTGGCTTGACGTCCGTCGGGACAAAATCTTTCTGGTAATGGGCCCCCACAGCGTCCCCACATTCCAAAATGAACATGTGATATCCAACGAAAGTCGTGTTCTTCCGTTCCTGCCATGGTTCTGTGCATCTTAAATGGAAATGGATTTAGGTGAGCTCCCTTTATTTCAATCATCGAAATGGTCTCTCTTCATGTTGGCCCGCGTGCTCATGTCTGTTGTCTATCGTTTTCCTGGATTTCATGAAAATGTCTTCAAGGTTTCCGTTCACTCGTTTGTTCCAAATGTCTTGCGTTGTAAAAGATCTTGGTTGTTATTGTCTTGTCATCAAACTCTGACAGATGGGATATCTTTGGTAGGCAACACAATCCTCAAACCTCTATTGTTCCAATGTAACACTCACATTGGCTGCCTCTTCCATGTTTTTGGCAGTCTTTGTCAAATATCTTCGTCTTCAGATTGGAACTGCATAATCATTTTGGAAGGCGGTCGAAAACGCCCCTAAGATTGTCCTGTGTTTTTTCTTTTCTGCGTGCAGTTGTGGAATAATGCTTTTTGGACAAACACCAGAATGTCGTCGGCCAACTCCTGGTAAAGTTTTCTTTTCTTCCTCCTATTGTGCCGTTTTCTAGTGATAGTTTGGTTTTCCCATGCGCTTGCTTCTTGTGAACTGCCGTAACGTCCCTGTTCTGAGCAGCAATTGTCGCAGGTGAAATAATGATGTCTGTTTTCGGTATGGGTGTAATTTTGATGTATAATACCGGCGGGCGTCACCCTTTAGACTAAATGAGCAATCAAGCATTCGGGGTGCTTTGGTCTGAAGGGTCCCAACCCTGACAATTTCAAGCACATAGATTGAAAATGTTTGATATAAACTCGAAAAATCCTCTTTTCCCTGTATAGGTTGTCTGGGGCAAAATTCCTGAATTGCTAGATCTAGCAGGAAGCAACAAGCGTGACGTTTGTTCGTGCATTCGCCCGTAGATATAGGCCTATTCGCTTGTTGCGTCGGGTCTAAAACAAAATGTTTCTGACTCTTTGTTTCTTCTGCACCCATCATCTCCTGATCGGTGGTCTGTGCACAGGTAACGTATTGTCTGCATCCACACTTTATCTCTGTTGATTCTTGGAACTGAATGTTGTGGTTGTTCCGTCATCTAAATCTTGACTTTTGTGGCTAGGTTTAATAATTCGCTCTGTAGGTTTTTACCCTCATTCCCATCTTGAAAATTCACAATATCAACTGTTCGCGTCGCTTGCCTTACATCGCACTCCTGAATCAACTTTCACAGTCCTTCGTAGTTCATCTTGTTGCCATCCACATCCTGTTTTCAGAGTCCTATTTGTTCCTGGTTCTCATCAACAAGAAATTCTTCCTCCCGTATTTTGGATGAAACGATTTTCGTCGTCGATTACTTTTGTGTGCCCTTTTTGCATGTTCCTGTTCCTCCTTTCTGAACTATAAAATCCTTTCAATAAAAACTATTGAATTTATCGTAATAGCCTATAAACGTTTGCTATTTTTGTTTTTAAAAATATTATTTTTGAACTCTGACTAATAAACTCTTATAGAATTCCAGTATTTTTACTTACGTTTTGTGATTTTTGTTTAATAATCATCGATCACGAACAATTTAGAAACAAGAATTCTCTTGGTGAATATTAAAAAATATTGATATTTTGCTTTATTTAAATTCACTATTTAATGTGTTTCCCGGCCCGTGCGTGGAAGATTGGTGTCCAACACCCTTCTGTGGTATATAACTTGCTTTCTGCCCCACTATCCCTATTTGTTCAACGAAGCCATTCAAACAAAATAAGCAATAAAGTCACTAAGCACCCAAAACAACGTTGAGGGGTGTGAAGCTCCCAGTGAAAAATTTTATATTCTGTTATGCTTGAACATCTGTTTTGGTTTGTTATTACAAGGGGTGGCTATGTCCTGTGTTGCCTCTGAGTACCCACGGTGAATCTTACAAAATGCGGAGGGAAGTGTTTTCTCCGAAGATTGAGGAAATCTTTCTCCCAATGCAACAAACTGACCAATTCCCCTCTGCCAGGAATTCGGGCAGGAGGGGAATTTTTTCCTCCGAATTTCAAAAACGGAGGGAAATCCGCTGAGCAGAGATGCCCCATTGTGGTTGGTTTTTTTCCGTTCTAACCCCTTAAAATAAACCCGGTATTCCTCCGATGAGTTTTAAAAGAACAACCGGCCACCAACCAGCCAATTGGTTAGCGCACAAAGTGTGGGGTCATAGAATACCACAATTTTCCCCAAATATCGCAATCGTCCCAGACTTTCACCGCGTTCTTTCCAATTAAACTGCTTTATACTAGAATCAAAACGTCAACGCACCAATCCACGCAGATATAATGAGGTTTACACCAGTTATCAAAATACAATCAGACTTGATTTAAGGTTAAAATATCACGTATTTCGAAACGTAAAAGGCAAAGCACAGCAAAAATATGTGGCCCAGAGGGAAGTTTTCCCGGACTATATTGTTGGAAGATAACGATATATTTCAGCTATTTTTCAATCCGCCAATTTTTGCTGTGTTTTAAAACTGGCGAATACTTAATCCTTTGAATTGCAATAAATAAATATAACCCACAGGGTTCATGATCCTTTTATGATAAAATCCCCATTTTGTATATTTACCTCAAATAATAAATACTAGTCCATAAACCTAACATAAACCATGAGAAAATATTGCACGAGCAAATTTTTGTGCTGACTCTACTCAGCAAAGTTGCTTGTTATGTTTACCACGCTTCACAGCCATGAAGAGCCTGGGGTTGGAAACGATCAAATAAATTTTTATGTGCCTAACCCGTAAACTTTACAAGCGGCAGTCTTCGCCGTTATTTTTTTAACCGGAGTTGTTTGGAATTTTTGTTGGTTTTGAAGTGTATGGTTTTTGTCCTCTTGAACTCCTCTTTTCCCTATCCTTCTTTCAAGTAAATTGACCTGGCTGCTGCTGCGGCGAATGGCACGAGTGGTTCAATGATTGTAATGGGATTGCAATGGCCCATCTGGACTAATAAATTTGGATCAGGTTTTAAAATGCGAATTGAAAGCGCAAAAGTAACGAGTGAAAAATTTTAGAAGTCTTAACGGAAAAATAAAGTCCAATTCCACTAGGCTAAGTTTCGCTTTTCACGTTTTTTAATACACTTAAGCCTTTTTATTACTACTTCGTTCGTCCCCATGGAGCCTTTTGGGCCAGCTATTGTTCATGCGTATCGCGCACGGGCGACGTTGTACACTCTCGGCATTTAACAAACGTTTCGGTTTACTGCGCACACTAGACTCTTCCCATAGAAATACACGCATTTTTGTACGGGGTTCCGGTTAACCCCCTACACAACTCCCTGCCGATATACCTGAGACATCGTGTTTGGTAATCCAAAATAAAAGCGCTTTTTTTCCGAAGATTTTCAGAAATTTTGCTTGAATATGGTGTTGACCAACTACTTTTCAAAAACCATCTACTTTTCAATTTCACGTTATTTCACATTAAAAAAAAAAAACCAATAGCAAATTTACCACACCCCAATCACCTCCGATATAAGGAATGACAACCCGTGCACATCCGCGGCCGTATCTTCGATGAAACCTGATTTTGGTTCTCCCATTGTTATGCAAATGTTGAGCATCAATTTTCTATCGTCCAAGTGGAATCAAAATGCGATTTTAAGCGTCCCGTTAATGAAGACAATTACCAAGTAAAGAAAATCTTGGTCTAATAAAAAAAGCCTTGCAAACTTTTTTAGCCGACTTGTCGTTTATTATACATCAAAACGTGGAAATGAAATTAATGGTGCGCCCCCCTTAAGCCCTGCGTGAAAAAGCTGTGTAAAAAACGTCACTCCTTATGTTCGGCCCGGACTAAGTAAAAGCCACCAAATAGCTGTGCCCCCTCAATAATAGTTCGAAAACGCAGTGTGGTTATCTTTTGCCTAGCGTGACAAGTGTTTATTTCTGTTAACAAATTCTCAAGTAATCGTTGTTTGAACGCGAACTATAACCTAATAATTTCCGCTCGTATTTGGTGCTAATCTACAAAGTATATTGTAGCATGAGCTGCAGGCTAAGTTGAAAGCTTTACCCTGGGCCTCTAGCTAAGCCAATTGAACTATATAGGACCTAGCCTAGGCCTCTAATATAATTAAATCTTGTTTTTTTTAACCACGGGAATTGACTATGGGGTAATTGCAGGCCAGGAATGTTTTTTACACTATTGAGTAAAACCGAACCTCCACAACTTTGCAATATATCAATACTATGTCAAGTCCAAACTGGTCCACCACTCACGAGGCTGACTAGTTTTTGGCAATAGTGTTTTAAAAAAAGGGTCACTTTTCGTGATCCAGCTTTCGTATACCACAGGCCCTAGTCAGACGAACTTGGTCTAATTGTCCAACATGTAAAACGTGTGATGGTGAGCCTCACTATCCAACTTTTAAGAAACGTGCAAAGAGCTGCTGGTGGCTTTTTTTTTTTATGGTAGGCCCGAGGCCTAGCCCTCGGTCACCTTCATAAATATCCTAAAAAAAAAAAAAAAAGGTTATTAAAAATTCATTTGATTCTGCATGAAAATGGGCCCATGTTCATTTTTGAATTTGGAATATCTTGGCAAGGTCATTTTAATGTGACACCAAATAAGAAATCTCCTGCATGGTAAACCAAAACTGAACAGTCCAGGCAACCTTCCTAGGCCAGTCGAAGGCCTAGCCTAGCCGGCCATAGTAGGCCCAAGCAGTTTTAGATGCCGCATTAATCAGTATTAACCTAAAAAGGTTGAGATTAAATGATGTAAACACCTAAACTTCTGGCCTGTTAAAGTATGCCTGAAACCCCTTGAAAGGCCTTGAGTTAAAAATTCAAACTTCAAAGGCCCTACTTTTTTCTGAAAGAAAATTTGGCAAGCAACTACAAAATACAGTGGTGTCAAATACAATGGCGAATGTCTTAATGTATCATTCAATGGATTTATCAAGAAATGCCCCATAAAAACACCATCAGAATTACACGAATTCGTCAATGCATCCAATTGTGTGGTTCTTTTCAGATAGGCGGATAGGCCACTTGCATTCAAACAGGGAGCTAGGCTAATGAACTAATGCCCCGGCTTATTTAGGCATGTCAAATAATAACACTATCCATGGTGAACACCCGTTTGAAGAAAGATGACTCGTGCTACATTAATATGAGCAGACCCCGGCATTGAAATTCCCTCATGGTAATTTCTGAAAAAAAATATTAAAAAAAATGGGAACAATATAATCTTGACAAATCGCCCAACAATCATGGTAAAATTTCCGCCATAGCCTACATGTTTTGTTGTGAAATCTGGCCCCTCTATGAGCAAGAACGATCGCTTTTCACGGCGTTTACGAGTGCAAGGTTTTCCGAATTACAGCCATCAGAAATTCTGAAATTTTTGACATTTCACTAGTTTTTCCGGGGGAAAAACCAAATTTAGCTTACTAGCGACCGTGGTGTATTTAATTTAGACCTACCACTGTGAATGCAAAATCCCGTGTATGAACATTGCAAAATGGTCCAACCTCGAGCGTATGTGGGTGAAGTGATGAATGTGATCAGATGCTCCTAACGGGCCGAAAACCATTCAACTTTTTTCTGGTTAGTTTTTGCCGGTTCGAAGTCGAAACAAGCCTCCCCCCCTCCTTGAAAAATGACAATCGTGGTCCTACATGGCCCTTTCCTTGGAACGTAAAAGAGAAATCAGTGCTCTGGCACCATAGAAAGAACGTGCTTTGTTGTTCTGTTCGCCTTGAATTTGCTGGTTTTTAAAACCCGAAAATGTTGAGAGAGGTTCATTTGGATGGAATTTCGAAGATGCAATCACGGGTAATTTCTTCCCCACAACAAATTTGCAAAACTAACTCGGCCGCTAGCAGTCCTAAATTTTATTTACGACGTCAATGGTGTGCTTTTTTTTCCTTCCCATGAAGTTCCACTTCCAAATTGTCGGGGAAAGGAGAATTTTCTCTCTTTTTCTCCCGTCGCAATGTTAAATGGAAAAATGTGGGAAAGAAGGCCCCAACTTTGGTTTCACTAGGTGAGTCTAGATTCAGGACTAGTCTAGGGCTATGCTAGGCTAATAATCAAAGTGGTGGTGTAACCAAAATAAGGGCTAGGCTTGGTCATGTAGTTTTTTTTTGCAAATTTGGCTGAGAAGCTTGTTAGTGTTAATAAAATGCTTTCCAAAAAAATATAAATGAAGCTTGACCCCCAATTCTTTATACCACTCTTAGTCGTAAAAATTTGTTTAGTAAACAAACTTTTAGTTACACAGCGGAATGAAAAACGAGGTCATGTCGATTGTACCTAGCGAGTTGAAACACCTCTGCCACCAACTGTAACCGACCTTTTAACCCGACGTTAGGTAAATAAATAACTAAATACTGCTAGACTAAGGTAACAGAAGGGGGTTTTTACGGTAGCGTGGCACTTTTGTAACCTTTATAATAGCAACTGATCAACAAAATAAGAAAGGACTGAAAATGGAACATGAAATTCGTACCGTTGTCCAACAACTTCTTTGTCTTTTCAGCCTAGGAACTTGGTAAGCCCTGACGTCAGTCAAATCGGAATACAGATTTACACTCTAGCCTGTTTCTGGTTTCTGTCTCTTGACTATTCTTCCCCTTTTCCACTTCTTTTCATCCCCCAATAACAACTTTAAGTAATAAAAACACTCTAATTTTACCTTCTACAAATCTGAATTGTTGGGCCATAGGCGCCGGCGGCGGGCTAAGCCAAAACAGTAAAAATTAAATTGCGCCGCTTTAGCGTACGGGAATCGCGCGGGTCACGAAAGAGTGAACGCTCCTCTCAAGAGCAGTGGAAAAACCTCCTCCCAGAGGGAGGAAACCTTCATCCCAGAGGGAGGGAAACGTTCCTCCCAGAGGAAGACTGAGGAAAAAAACTGTCCACGCCCTCCGAGAGGGAGGAGGAGGCAGTTCTCCTCCCAAATTAGACGAAGGAGAGCGCGATAAGCCGCACCTTGAGCAATAAACGCCTGACCGGCCGGGTCCCTGGCCCTCCCAACACTGGACGGTATGTTCCTAACTATATTCAATACTGGAAATGTGACGGTCGGGTTCCCGTCACAATATACTGAGTCCACAATGTCTTATATACAGAACATAAACTCCCCGATAAAAAAAAAAAATAGAACAAAACTTTGAAATGATGGGTCCGTTTTATAAAGCACTCAAGAAGACCAATAGTTCTATAACCATTTTAAAGTGAAATTTGGCTTTGTAAGAGCTATTCTTCCCCTTAAAAATTTTTTAAATGGCATTTTAACACTTAAGTGAACCAAGTGGTTTTCACTCCCGTTTGTGGCACAAGGGTGGGTTCCATGGGAAACCCCCCCCCCTAAGGAAACCACTTCCCCGGGGGGAATTTTTTGGAGGAAAGTTATACCACATGTGGGCGAGTCATAAGAAACAAACCCAAATCACAGCAATAAAGACAATTGTGTATTTTTGGCGTGGCGAAATTAGCTGGCAAAATCATTGTTTTCAAAACACGCGAAAAATGGGGCAAAAAGAAACTGAAATTCAAATGAGCTTTGCGCTTACATCAAAACTTTTGAAAACTTTTTTTTATTTTGATGTACTTCTAGAAGACCCAAATACATATTATTTAACCCAAAACAATGGCAACGTTAAGGGAAATCCTGTAATTTTTTTTTACGGGGGTTTTGCAAAAATACACGTCATTTTTCCCATAAAGTATCGTTTAGCAACGTCAACATGAAATTGTTTTGTTTTTTCATTGTCAACACATAAAGGGGGTTAATTATTTTTTAAACTGTTACTAATAATTGTTTACTTATTGAGAACAAATATCAGAAAAAAACAATTTGGTTGGTTCTTTTTGATTTTAAATAAATATTTTCAAGATACTTCGTTAGTGCCCCAGGGGGGGGGTATGTTCCATGGGACCCTCCCTAATTAACTCATTAATGGCATGCCGATTTTAAATTTTTTGGTATAAGAAAACGCATTTAAAAGTCCATGGAACAATTACAAACAATTTCGGCTCAAAAAAATCCCCCAGCGCAAAGCGGCCCGCCGCGAAAACAAATTTTGAACCCCCCACCCCCAAAAACTCCCCCCCCCCTTGGTCACTTAAGTGTTAAGATCCAAAAGACAAATGTCTAAAAAATGCAAGACCTGAACTTGGGCTAAGGACAGAAAGCTAAAAAGTAGCTTCAAAAGTCCGGCCATCTTTAAAAATAGTCCTTTAGCCAAGACCAATTTTTGAAGTGTGGAAATAAGGAGGAAAAACCAGAACCCTAAATCCCCTGATATCAACCCCCCCCCCCACCACCCCCCCCCCTCCCCCGTTAAATTGTTTAACAAAAAATGCCCAAACCTAGGTTAAAGCCAATATGGTAAAAATTAAAAACACTTTGAAAAATAAGTAATAGCTTTCTTCAATACCAAAATTTTTTGATCGCTTCCAGTAGATCTGAAGGTTTCTGGGAAGAGGCTAATTCACTATCCGACAAACCATGGCCCTTTAAATGTTCCTCCACAAATAGAGAAATTTTGGGCACTTTGCATTAACCTCGCCACCTCCCTTAAAAAGAGGGAATTTATTTTTCCGTTTTTCACACTGTTTAATCCATTTCCCCAAGAATGCATTGCCAACTGTTTTACTAATAATACCAATAGTGGTAAAAAAAAATACAACTAAGGCTATTTTTTAAAAAAAATGTCATTAAAAACGTCTTCAAGGGGCCTTAAATGCAACCACCATATCATCAAACCAATGGAAGTTAACAATAAAACAAATGCTCATACCAACAACGGAATCCTAACATATCAAATCGCTAGTGAAAAACATTTGTAAAGAACCGTTGGGCCATGTCCCCATGCAATGGTCAATAATCATCCCCCCCTTTATTTTTTTCTAGCCTTCTACTTGTCTTCAATCTTGCAAATCCCTGCACCTCTTTAATGTAATCTCCTCATATTATCAGCACAATTATGGGTAAAACAGTCAGTGTTTCAGAAATTCCACATTTATATAAACTGAAACACCAAAAAGAAACATAAAACGGGTTTTTGTGTTTTTCAGGTATTATTTTTTAAATTATCTATTATTTTCTTATTAAATTTATTTTAAAACATTTCTTACAAATTTATGACTTCTTTATTCCATAAATTGAAATATTTAAACTAAATTTTAATTTATGCAGACATCTCTTCTAAACTGAACCCCGAAACGTGAACTACCAAAAACATTTTCTTTGTTGTGTTCATTACTTCCCAAGCATGCTTGGTAATAAGCTGCATTTAAAACTTGATACAACTCATTTCAAGTTCAGGTCCATCCCATTCCCCACTTTCCTGTGGGCTCATTAGCCTGTTATGGAGTAAAGCTTGGTCAATGTCAGAGTTTTCTCTTTATACAGAGGCTGTGTCCCTTTTACAATTCTTCCTTCTGTCACCACACCTTTGAAAACCTTCCCTGGGTATCATTATTAAGACATTCAAGTATTTGAAAAAAATAACTTCGGAATTTGCAGGAATAGCTTCAAAGTGAAGATACGTCTTAGATTCCAATAAGTTATCCTTTTACATCTGTAAAGAATGGAACAGAAAAAGGGAGAAACCGGCAGTGTTTTCCCCAAGATAACGAATTCCCTCCATTTCAAAATTCACGTGTTTTGTAATGCAAGTGTCCCGTTCGTACAGTAAAATGACTACAATCTTCCCGATTCGTGTCTTATTAAGGGTTTTGCTTCTGGTTCTTAAATCATTTGCAGGTAAATGTTAGGATCCGTACTTGTTACACTACATGCAAAAAATCTGAATTTTGATGATTTTTGTTTCGATTTGGCTGATTTAGCAAATCGCTGATAGTGCTTTTAAACCCTTTATCATGCCACAAGAATGGCATAATTATAACATTTAACCCTCTGCAACCTGATTTTGCTACAATGTGCTTGAAATTCCAAATAAACAAAGGCACAATTTATAACAGAGTAGGTGCGATTTCACTTCCCACATTGGAACTAAGACCAGTCTTTGCAAGGCTTACAATGTTTCTTGTCATATCAACTGCTTTTAGGAATTTTAAATAATCCCCTCACATTGCAGTCCCTACCGTCCTTAATTACTGTTAAATGGAGAGATTTTCACTGAGCAGAATTTTTTTACATGGATGGCGACAACAAGCACAATTTTTTTAATGTTGTGGTTGTTAATTCCCACGGGGTCAAACCATCAATCACAGTGCTTACTTTCTTGTATGTTGGAAAACAGTTTTTTTGCAAAGGTGTTATTTTTTGCATTGAAGTTCTTGTTCCGATGGGCCGGCTGTCATTATAATAATATGACAATAATACTGTCCTTTTGGAGACTGGTTTACTGTGATAAACGCTATATAAAAAAAACCGATTATAGTAATGTATATTAGTTGTACGCTCGCCCCGAAGGCCTTATCGTAACTCGCCCACAGGCCTTATCATACTCGCCCATAGGCCTTACTCGTAACTCGCCGCCCTAGGCCCCTTATAATCGTAACTCCCCCATAGGCCTTATCGTAAAAAAAACTCGCCCAAAGGCCTTATCGTAACTCGCCCATCGGCCTTATCGTAAAACTCGCCCATAGGCCTTATCGGAACCTCGCCCGTAAGCCTTAGCAAAATAACTCCGCCCATTAGGCCCTTATTGTAACTTGCCCATAGGCCTTATCGTAATTCGCCCATAGGCCTTAAATCGTAACTCACCCAATAGTCCTTATCCTAACTCACCCCTTTTTTAGGCCCTAATGTCGCCTCTGCTAATTCTTATCGTAACTCGCCGTCAGTCCTTATCGTAAACTCCCCCAGTCCCTGATCGGTAACTCGCCGCTAGTCCTTATCGTAAACTCACCGCTAGTCCTTAATCGTATCAACTCGCTAGTCCTTATCGTAACTGCTCCACTAGCCTTATTGTAAATCCTCCGCTATCCTTATCGGTACTCCCCCGCTAGTTCTTATCGAACGCCGCCCCCTGGGCCTTCATTGAAAACTCACACTGGGCCTTATGTAAAACTCACCCTTGGCCCTAATAATCGGGTACGGTGCGCCTCTCCTCTGGGGCCTTATTGTAACTCTTAACTCTCCACCCCATTACTTAACTCACCGTTTAAACCTCCTCGTGTAGAACAAAATGGTCTAATGTAGGTTTAATATCCATTAGAAATTCCACGGGAAATTTGGGGGCCCGGGTGGGGTTTGAAAATTAAATCAATAGTCCGCAGGTATCAAATAGTCCCGGGCTCCATAGACGGTAACGAAATAAAGCGTGAAACTAATTTGCATGGAAAAGAAGTCACTGAAATCGGAATTGCCTAACCATTTTGTTCCCGGAACTGGTGAAGCCCGGAAGGAAACTATAATCTTCCTGCCACATGTGGCAACTAAAACTTTTTTCAGGTAGGGATGGTGCGGCCCCGACTTTGAACTTGGGGGCTTTGTGCCTGAAATTTTGTGCTTCGTCGGAAATTAAGTGGCTTTGGGATGAAAATTTTGAAAAGAAAATTGCCGGCTTGGAAAAGCTGAAATTTTGGCTAAAATTCAGCTTCTGCAGGCAAAAAATTTTCCTGAAAAGGGGACCTTAAGAACGGATTAATGCGTTCCACTTGGGGTCTTGGGAAATTGCTGAGAGACTCTAAAGATGGGGTCTGTTAAGGTCCGCACATTCCCGTACCTCTTTCCAATGTAGTGCCGGTGCCCCCCCCCTGACCTCTATCCATGGATAGCGGGCTCGCACGTAATTGAAATAAGTCGGCGATTGAATACAAACCGGAAAAACTTCCCCAGCGTCCATTTTAAGGCGGGCAAAACAACATGGGGACGAGGTCACGTAAGGCCTACTGATAAAGAAATGCGAAAGTCAATAACAATTTGTAGTAACCCGCTGTGGGAAAAAAAACATATTTTCTTGTATATGTCCCTTTCACGAGCTTAATTAATTAATGTTAATGGTCTTTTTTATTTGCCCTCCAGAACATCCAAGCCAATGAAAGAATACAATACATCACCCGCACCTGGTTCCCCTGAAACATTTCTATTATTTCTGCAGGTGGATTCTTTGTATTCTTTGCATACTTGCCAGTTGGTCCCTGGATGGAACAAGGTCTGGTCCAAGTTACCTATTTGACCTCCTGCGACACAACCGATATATTTGAAAGAAAAATTTTTTTGTTTTTTGAATTTTGGTTTTCTTTTTCGGTTTTTTTGTTTTTTTGTTCTGATTTAAAAAATCAATCTTGCAATAATTAAGTCTAATGTTTAAAGGAAATAAACTTTTGCAAGGACTTTGTGTAGGGTGTTGCGTTCGCCACTTGCCTGAACGGCGACGGACAATTTCGTCGACGGAAAATGAACATTTGTAACGATGTTTTTTCGTGCAGTGCGCAACAATTCTGAGAGCGTATTCCGGCTTTGTAAATTTTAAAGTGAATCAGAATCATTCCCCTGACTGTAATTTTTGTTCTTGATGGTAAGATAATTGAATTACTTAATTAAATTGCTTTAATTTGCGACGAATAATTGTGTCCCCTTCGTTTTCTCCCCTAATTGCAGATTTGTAATTTCTTTTGTGGTACGCATTTGGGCGACGGAAGAGAAACGCACCTTGGCAATCAGGCGACGGGGGACGTCCGGCCCACCCTCCTGCCTTTTTTCCCATTGAACGATGCTGTGAGGGCGGGCTCCATTTCTCACCTCTCGCCAGAAAAAATAGTCCCCACGGTCGCAAGCGTCGTCACTTTTATTGTTGGAGCTCTATTACGTTCGGAAATCAAAATTTCTTTCTGTGCTCCATCGTTTGAACTCAGTTCTTCAAAATTTACTTTTTTAGAGACTGGGAACTTTTCAATCGAAATAGCCGGCGTCCCTCCTGTAACGTTAGGTGTTTGTAATATGGAAATGAATCCACTTTTTAAATGATTTACTGTATCCGTTGTCTTTTCGCTCCGTCTTTTCTGTTGTTTCTGTTTTAACTCTTTTTATAGAGTGTTCCAATCAAATCTTCCCCCAAATACAAACCCCCGCTGGCAAAAACCATTACATTGGTGAGGCAACGGCTCGGCGAGATGTCCGATGGGAATACAAAGAAACCCACTGGTGCACCCGGAAGGGGTTAGTTTTTTTGAGAAAGGATAGATGAACTAGTTAGTGATTTTTTTGGAACAACTCTAGAAGCACGGCTAAGAAAGAAATAAAAAAGCCGCATTCCAGTAATGAACATCAACAGTGGTCCCGTAATAGTGCAGAACATATTTTTACAGAGGCTAGGAAACCTACGGGAACAATAAAAAGTCATTTTTGAATTATGCAAGATGAATCACAGTACAAACCTAAGACAGTGACCGTTTTCGGGCTGACTCAGGAAGTGTAACAAATACACCACAAAATCCCTTTGAAATGATGGGATAAAGCCCTCCGTATAGAGCAAAATTAACGGCCGCTCAGACAGGTACGCCCTATGGCAACTGAAATTAATAACCATCGCAAATGATGGTTAAAAACCCCTTTGCAAGAATACCTTGCACAATTTGAAATGGTGGGGGAATTAAAAATGGTGGAAATCCCATGTTACTTGCAAGTAGCCCCTGAAGAGTTGCTGCACAAACCAGTCCTCGTGATCTTGATCATTCAGTTCAAGACGACAATTAGGCTCCTGGCACGTGTTCTATGGGCCTGGACACAGACGTTTCAACCATAAAAACAAAGGCTGAGTTACATAGAACCCCTTTACCCTTTCTGAAAAATAGAAATGAGGAAAAAAGGGTTGAAAGCCTTCCTGAGTTGGCCACAGAGCATTTGTTGCGCCGTCTGGTAACATAGCATATCCTGAATGCGTTCTTTTTAATGTGCAGGAAACGTCTGGCGAAGAGGATCAAATTTCTCGGATGCGCCTGAAGTGATAGTTACCCTCAGATTGAAGGTATTTCAGGCAAGAGACCTAAGTCTTTAAGATTCTGCACGTCGAGATATAGCAAAGTGGTAGTTGTGAAGCCTTTTTAAAAAGAATCTGAACAGCAAAAGATCTGGCTTCAATAGGGTCAGAAATGTGGGCAAAGTAGAAACTGCGCCCAGTTCCAACGCAAATCAAACCCGAATTGAAAGTTGTTGCGGAAATTAAAACGTGGACTTGATTGGCAAAATCAATTTCCCAGGGAGTCAAATCTGACGGTGGTCAACAGTACCGGAAAGCAGAACTTGGGCTAAAGTTCCTGCTATCACGTGTTAAACCCCTTGGCCACAATAAGGAAAATCTGTAAAATCCTTGACCAAAACATTCAAGAGACTCAAATAGTCTAACTCCTACTGCCCCCAGAGTAATAATGAAATGGCGGGAACACCTCTAAAAAAAACGGTTTCCTCTTCTCGCGGGTCGGAGGTCGGTAAGGGACAGAAGAAGCTGTAAATACAGCAAGTGTGAAAGATGAAATTGAAGGCCCTGCCTGGGATTCTGTAAAAAAAAACAGGCTCAAATTATTGTAAATAATATGAACGGCAGTATTTTGTAAATGCTGCTGTTAAAAATAGTGTTTACTGTGACTTTTATGATTGATTCGGGTAATCAAACACCGAACAATTTTTGAAAGTACTTAAATGTACGGATAAGAAGTTGTTCAAAACCTTGTTTGCACGATGTTTCTATTTTAAGAACAGTCGAATGTCATCCTCTTCAGGAACAAAACCGGAAAAAGGTGAATTGTCATCTTGGATTTTTTGGGGTGAATGGAGGCCGAAACATAACCAAATGTAAAATGTGGGCTGGATATAGATGAAGGAAAGGGCTGTTTGGGCTTTGAATTTTTTTGCACAAGTAAATCCGTGTGAAATTGATTTATACTGCAACACAAATTGAAATTGTGCAAAGCTCGGGTTAATTTCTTCCCAACACAGATTTGCAAAAATAAGCATCGGGCCCGCTAGCAAGTCCTAGATTTTATTTACGGATTTACGTCATTGCTTTTTCTTCCCGATGAAGTCACTCAATTTTTTCGGATGAAGAATGTCTCCCCTCCCGTCATGTTTTGTATGGAATGTGGGAAAAAAAGGCCAACTTTTGGTTTTCAACAGGAGGCTAGAATTCACAGGAAACTAGTCCCGGCTTAGGCTAAGGCTAAGTAATCAAAGTGGGGTGTGGTATACGCAAACTAGGCCTAGGCCTTGGCCATGTAGGTTTTTTTTTTTTTGACAATTTTGCCTGAGAGCTGTTAGTGGGTGAAATAAATGCTTTACCAAAAAAATAATGAAGCGTTTTGACCCAATTCCTTGATTACCACTCGTAGTCGTAAAATTTGTTTAGTAAACAAAACTTTTTTAATTTACACACTGAAGGAACGAGGTCCATTGTAAGATTGTAGCTATCGAGGTTGAGACCAACCGCGGCCACCACTTGTAACCGACCTTACCCGAGCGTTAGGTAAATAAACTAAATACTGCTAAGACTAAGGGTACAAAGAAGGGGGTTTACGGTAGCGTGGACTTTGTACTCTTATATAGCAATCTGATCACAAAATAGAAAGGACTGATTGGACATGAATTCGTACCGTTGTCACACTTCTTTATTTGTAACTAGGAACTTGTAGCCTGACTCAGTCAGATTCGGATATACAGATTTTACACGTCTAGCCTGTTCTGTCTCTTAACTACTTCCCTTTTTCCACTTCTTTCATCCCATAACAACTTTTAGAATACGCCTAATTTTACCTTCTACAAATCTGATTGGTTGGCCAGAGGCGCGCGGCGCTAGCCAAAACAGTAGAACTGAAATTGCGCGCTTTAGCGTACGGGGAGCGCGCGGGTCCGAGAGGGAACGCTCCTCTCAGAGGGAAACCTCCTCCCAGAGGGAGGGAAACTTCATCCCAGAGGGAGGGAAACTTCCTCCCAGAGGAAGACGGAGGGAAACTTCCTCCGAGAGGGAGGAAGAGGCAATTCTCCTCCCAAATTAGACGAAGGAGAGCGCGGTTAGCGGCACCTTGAGCATAAACGCTGACCGGGCGTCTGGCCTCCCAACACTGACGGTATGTTCTACTATATTAAATACTGGATGTGACGGTCGGGTCCGTCACAATATATGAGTCATGTCTAGTATACAGACATAAACTCGCGATAAAAAAAAAATACAACTTGAAGGAGTGTCGTTTATAAGCACATAAAGAAAGACATAGCTTTATACCATTTTTATGGCTTGTAGCTAGTCATGTCTTAAATTTTAATGGCATTTTAACACTTAAGTGACCAAGGGGTTTTCACTCCCGTTGGTGCCCAAGGTGGGGGTTCCATGGGACCCCCCCCCCCCTAAGGAAACCACTTTCCCGGGGGAATTTTTGGACGAAATTTATACCACATGTGGAGAGTCATAAGACAAACCCAAATCAGCAATAAAAAATGAAATTTGTTATTTGGGCGGCAAATTAGGGGCAAAACATTGTTTCAAAACACGCGAAAAATGGGCAAAAAGACGGAAATTCAAATGAGCTTGCGCTTACATCAAACTTTTTGAAAACTTTTTTTATGTTGATATGTACTCTAGAAGACCCAAATAACATATATTTAACACAAAACTTGCAGTTTTAGGGAATCCTGTATTTTTTACGGGGGTTGCAAAATACACGTCATTTTCCCATACAGTATCGGTTTAGCAACGTCCACAATGAAATTGTTTGTTTCAGCACATAAAGGGTTAATTATTTTACTGTTACTAATAATTGTTTACTTATGTGTGAACAAATATCAGCAAAAAAAAAATTGGGTTGGTTCTTTGATTTTTATAAATATTTTCAGATGACTTCCGTTAGTGCCCAAGGGGGGGGGGGGAGTTCCATGGGACCCTCCCTAATTAACTCATTAATGGCATGGCCGATTTTAATTATTTTGGTATGAAAAGAAGCGCATTTAAAAGTCAGACAATTACAAACAATTTCGGCGCAAAAATCCCACGCGCAAAGCGGCCAGCGCGAAAACAAATTTGGAGGGTCCCTAGGACCCCCCCCCCCTTGGTCACTTAAGTGTTAAGATCCAAAAGACATGTCTAAATG
>JAMKCH010035071.1:0-28043 GCA_023653785.1 Ophioderma brevispina | reverse complement strand
ATACTAAGCTGACATTAAATTATTAGAGGCTTTTTGCAAAAGAACAGGTAATTCATCCTCTTAAAAGAAAATGTGTCATTTTGCTTCTTTTGAACAATGTAATTTAACATAGAGGACAAAAAATAGAAAAAGTTAAAAAAAAAAAAAAAAGGCTCCATGATTTTTATTTCTTTTTTTAATTATTGATATATTAAATTTTTGCCTATCTTCTGTGGAAAATGACAAAGACCACCAAATAATGACGTTTTCATATTGTTCTTCCAAAAATAGGCTAAAATGTGGCCTTTTTGCCAATTTTGATCAAAGTCAAAATAAGATAATCTCCCCTTTCAAAAAATGGAATAACCCAATGTTTATTTTCTCTCTTTTATTTTATATTCTTGAAGAAAATCTATGGACTTCGCATCTGCTAAGTATGCTTATGATTGAAATTATTCTTCCTTTTATTTTTAATGTCCCGAAAATGCATAATATTGGTATTTTACAAACGAAAGTCTAGGGCCTTTTCCAGGGGGCAGAAAGACAAGAACAAACTCTTGATATCACAGCAGGGGGTCGTTATATTTTTAAAATATTGTGGATTGCCATAACTTTGGACACTTACTAAAACCTGAATGAAATCTGTTGACCCTCATTCTCCTCGACCTGCCTGGTTCTCCTCAAATGTGGACTGTTAATGCCACGATTAAAGGGATTAAAAAAATTCATTTTTTATTTATAAAGCAAAGATAAGTATGTATCATCCGCAGTACTACTTAAATGCCAGGAACACAAACAACAAATAGCAGAAAAAACTTATTTTTAGGAAATTTTTTCTTATAAGCCTTCACCTTCACCTCCACCTCCTTTTTTCTCAAAATCTACAATAAACAGGCTGATCGTGGCTTACACCAGTACAGAAATAATAAAGATTAATATATTTGGCTTGAGGTCAAACTTAACAGGTCATGTGCACAATATTACACTTATAATTTGGGATATTTTTATATGGAAAGCTTTTTTTTAATTTTCAAGTCGGATTTGATACGCATCACGTATAGAAATTACAGAATCGGATAAAAAGTAATGCCGTTGTAGTAATACACGGATTCCAAGCCAACCACTTGCAGGTTATTTAGTCATCCAAGTCATTAACAAAATACCAAAATAGATTTTTTCCGATGTTTGTAAACATCAATATCGGATCAGCAATTCGCTGCGTATCCCTTTAATACGTTCATTTTTTGTGCCTTCAGATTCGCCTCGATACTCAACGTCGAGTGGATCCGCATCAACGACAATGTTGGAAGTAACCTATGAAGCCTTTGAAGATGCAGGTGGGTAAGACTAAATACAATGACAAACGGAATTTTATTAACGATTTGTACAGCTCAACACTTAAGCGGCACTGGCACATTTTCATAAAATTAAAATAGGAAATTACTTCAATTGCTCGCAAATGATAGTCTAGGCCATTTGGAGACTACGATATATTGTGTACATAAAAATAACATACCCAAACACAGATAGGGACATTGATGAAGGCTAAAGACATCCATGTAATTTGAAGTTAAAACTTAAAGTCGGCTTAATCAACAATGTGTCCGCTGACATGAATATAGGCTCGCACTCATGATATTAAAACCACAGGTCACAGACCGGTCAAACCGTACATGTCGTGGAGATACACTCCTAGCGTGTGTTTTCTTGTGTTTACACGCCCTTTCGCGTCCGTCTGCGAATTAATGTCGCCGACTACATTAATTATCACGTTCTGTTTCACCCATAAGCGCGCTGATCTGGTCTTAATAATTTCAGTGAGGGCTAATGCATATGAAAGCTTTGCACCATGGCAAAAATATTCAATTTTGAACATCGTGAGGCGCACTATTTTTCAAATGTGGCCGTGTCTCTTTAACATTACCACCAGCAACAACAACAATACAATTAATAATAATAAAAACTCTATACATGCAGAAATTGTCTGAGCCCGTGTTAAAATAGGGATAAACAATACTGCTTTTGGGAGTAGGCGTGTGTAAAGCATTTTTTTTGTTTTTCTTAAATTATAGTAAAACACAAATTTGTCATAACGAATGAAAGCTCAATCCTGTTGTCATGGTTTATATAATTATACATTATTGTCATCTACATTACTTTTACTTTATTAGATTGGATTAGAAGATAAATTGACATTGTTGAACTGGAAGTCCTCTCTGACCCATGCATGAGCTTTCTTGAAGAACCATCAACTAGTAAACGGAAGGTCCCAGGATTAATCCTGTGGGTGGTCAATGACTTTTTTAATGTCATTTATTTTGGTTGTGTGACGGAGCTATCAATTTTGGCATAGTTTACAAAAACAGATTTGGGAACAGATGGGCCCCATTCCCATCTCCCATCTCTGTATTAAGTGATTTGAAATGTAAAGCCTCGTCCACCGAGGCAGGCGCGGATCCAGGAGTGCAATGGTTTTGGGGTTTATAATAATTATATGGGCTGTTTTGATATTAGAGTGTATCGGTGCGCATGGCTACATACCATAGCTCTGTAGGCATGGCGCGTATGTTCAGGGTATTATGTTTGATAGAGATTACTGTTGCAGGGGAAGTTTCTGGAGTTTTGAGTTATCCACAGGTATTTAACGAAGCATGATTGATTGACATTCATATTTTTCTTAATTTTCAGATTATTACTAAGATCTTTTGAACAAAGCTAGGTTTTAAGAGATGATTTTTTAATGTCCCTGGAACCGAGACTTCGCCATATTAAATTAGTAAATGCCAGTAGCAGTTTCAACAAATTACCGGTTTGGAAATCCCCATGCCAAATCGAGCAGATCGTGTCCTACCCTACCTGTACCAAACCACAGTATAGTCTCACATCTTGATCGATTACGCTTTGCCAACAGAGATAACGAATGCTTGCTGCTTTTGCCGTATTGTAGTTATAAACGGTAACGCGATGAATAGTTTGGTGTCCACTTGTCCGGTACCAGGTCACGTGTCAGTATCAGATATCAGTTTGCTCTTCGGGGGCGACCGATATATATAAATCCGACTATGTTTAAATCAAGGTCGTTACAATGCCTTTCTGCCAAAGTGCTATTATTTTTTTTCCAAAAGACACCGTGGTACAGGGTGGTCAAAAAGATTTACACTCGATTTCAAAATATTAAAATATTTAACAAGTTTAGAAATTGCTTTTAACTGAAAACATAGCTGATTATATCCACTATCATTGGTACAACAGTATTTAGAAAAAAACCTGTGCCGATGTCGCCATAGCAACTAAAATTAAAATGCCTCAACATATTATGTCAAAAAAAAGTACAACTAGATCAGACTATTTTTTTTGACCTTTTACCAGCCCAACTGGCACAGAGGTGTTTTTGCTAAGTTAAAAAAACATTGATAACGCTGTTTTTTTTTTTTTTAAGTTTTGTAAACATGTAAACAGTATTTCCTTGGAGAAGGGTTAATTGATTTTCATTTCAATTTTTATTTACCATGATTCGATCAATTCAAAAAATAACGTAACAATGGAAGGATGACCAAACCACTATACGTCCTATGACACGCAGAGCAAAGTTTCAACAAAGTATGGCCACCTAATTAATTAAAAAGGATTAGCAAGCGATATTGCGATAGACATCGAAAAAATGTGGAAATCACATTTGTTTTTAACTTTAAAAGTCAGGGCTAAGTGTGTAAATTCCCATATAACTTTTTAATGTAGAAACAAACCACCAAGTAGTGAAAAAAATGAAGTTTTGAGGAAATGTGTCATACCGTCTCCCGCAAAAAGGCATACAGCGATGACGTCTCAAAATCTTCCCAATAAACAAAGGTGTGGTTTTACACTAGCACCAGAAATAAACAAAGATCAAATAGTTGTGTTGAGTCAAAACACCCACTTGTATGATTATGGTGCACAATTATCCATGCTTTAAAATCTGGGATATTCACCAAGAGAGCTTTTTTTCTATCTCAAGTCGGAATTTTGATACGCACATATTAGAAATTTAAAGAACAGATAAAAAGTCTGATTGTACGGCTTTATACACGGATTTCAATCCCTCTTATTCGTTCTACTGTCGCACCAATTTCGACAACCATACGATGGTTCTTATGTCTTCTTTCGGCACCCCCACCTGTTCAGAAATACCTGAGGTGAGCCGCTGGAGTGGACCAGAACGACAATGTTGAACCGTTTTCTTTTTCCGCCTCCTTCTATCTCCGGCCTTCGTTAATGGTCCTCCAGGCGCTTTCCCTTTCAGTTTCTCATCGGCATTCCCAACACCCCCTTCTACCTCCCCCACGGGGATTGCTGTCTTTACCCGCCGCAGGGACAGATCATAACTATAACAAAAGATAAATTGCAACACGAGAAGCATTCTTCCCTTAGGATACAGTGGTCCCCGACGGATTTGGCGTGTGCTGCTGTAACTCCCTCATACTCTCTCTCCTTGTATCACTTGGCATGGCTCGAGATTATGTTGTGGGAGCATGCGACTAGTGAATGATGATTCACTAAGACTCGCAACTCGGCAGACATACCCTCGACAACGTGCTTTAATGTTTAAGGCATTCATCCTGTGCTTTCTGCCTTGGATGTGCGATTGTCGTTTCTTCACTGCTGACAGGAAACCCATTCCCCGTCACTACAACACTAGGCCCTTACAAAACGTTTTCAATTATTTTTTATAAAAGGAAACACTCAAAAGATAAAAAAGGATACATGGCGCCTCTGCGTAACTCGTAACTGAAAATTAAATAATGCAGCAAGAAAGGGACGCTTCCGAGAAAGAACGCAGGGGGAGAGGACTTGATGTAGAGGGAAGGGGGAGAGAGAGAAGAGAGAGAGTGTGAAGAAGGGAAGAAGGGTTTTTCCTCCAACCCTTTTGCTCTGGGTTCCTTCATTCCGCCACCCTCACCCCCCCCGTTCCTGTTGTGTTTTCGATCCTAGTTCCGGGGCGACCCACTTACCATGTTGTGACCACTCTACGGATCGCATCTCCTCCTGCTAGTTCCTTGTTACCTACTCTTTTGCTGCTCGGCAACTTCCCCCGATCCCCCGGTACGTCTCTACCTTGTTTCCTATTCCTCTTCCCCGGGTGTCGTTACGTTGTGCTTTCTTGTGTTGTGGTTGAGAGAGATTATAGATAGCAAATTGCCATCGCCAAAACATGTCTGTCTCACATGTCTGGTCTGTTTATACATCTGATAGAGGGGGTAGGGGGGGAGGGGGGACCGTGCAGGGGACCGGTAGGGAAGAGGCGCCCAGGAACAGCGAGGGGCGAAGCCGTAAATATAGCACACAAAGAATCAAAATTCATACGTTGTGTGGGAGGTGGCAGTTACTGGCAGGGATATTGTAAAACCTACATGGAAAGTGGTTGACTTGAATCCTGTATTAAAGAGTACAAGTCAGTACTTTTTATATGATTCTTTAATTTCTATATGTGCGTATCAAAAATACCGACTTGAGATAAAAAAAAGCCTCTTGGTGAATATCCCAGATTTTAAGCTGATATTGTTGCACAATGTGTCAATAAAGTTGACCTCAAATCCACAACATTATTGATCTTTGTTTATTCTGTGCTAGGGTAAAACACAACCACGTTGTTTATGGTAGATTTTGAGACGTCAGCGATGTATTGCTCCTGTTGCGGGAGCACGGTATGAAAAGTAGTACCCAAAATACTTCATTTTTTTCATAGTGGTGTTCTCTTATATATATTCTTTCCCATATAATTACTTCCCTTTAAGTCTTCCCCCTTTCTCCAATGGTATCTTGTTGGTTTCTACATTTAAAACAGTTAGATGGAATTGTACACAGTTATCACTGATTTATAAGTGTAAACAAATGTGGATTTCCAATTTTAGAGTCTCTCGCAATACGGAGGGGGTGCTTAATCCCTGTTTAAGTAATTAGGGTGCCATACTTGTTTGGAAACTTTGCTCTGCCGTGGTCATAGACGTATAGTGTTTTGGTCAGCCTTCCATTGTTAGTCTATTTTTTGTATTGTGATCGAATCATGGTAAATAATGCAATGAAATCAATTACAATTATCCAAGGAAATCATGTCCTACATTTTCGCAAGTTTGTCTTCAGGGCAAAAAAACAGGGTTATGCAAGTTTTTCATTAGCAAAAAACACCTCTTGCCAGTTGTTTGCTGGATAAAAGTGTCAAAACAAATAATAGTCTTGATATTGTGTACTTATTTTTTACAATAATTAAAAAAAACAAAAATCTTGCATTTTTTAATTTTAGTTCTATGGCGACCTCGCCAGTTTTTTTCAAATACTTGTTTTACAATGAGAGGGATTATAATGCAAGCTATTTTGTATGTGTAAAAAGCAATTTCTAAACGTGTTAATATTTTTAATATTTTTCTGAAAATCGAGTGTAAATCTTTTGACTCACCCTGTACACGGTGTTCTTGTGGAAAAAAAATAATGCACTTTGGGCAGAAGGTAATGACAGACCGTGATTTAACCTAGTCGGATTTATATATCATCGGTCGCCCCCGAAGAGAAAACTGATATCTGATACATGACAAGGGACATGGACTGACCACGTGACACCAAACTAATTCATCTCGTTACCGTTTATAACTACAATAAGGCAAAGCAGCAAGCATTCCGTATCTCTGTTGTCACAGCGTAATCGATCAAGCAGTGAGACTATTACATGATGGTTCTGTACAGGTTAGGGTAGGACACGATCTGCTCGATTTGGGCAGTGGGATTTCCAAAACGGTAATTTGTGAAAATGCTACATGCATTTACTATGGCAGTATCGGTCCCGTGAATTAAAAAATCATCTCTAAACCTAGCTTTGTTCAGAAGATCTTAGTAATAGCTGATAATAAGAAAAAAAATATGAAGTTCACATCAATCATGCGTCTGTTACTCCCTGTGCATAACTCAAAACTCCAGAAAACTTCCCCTGCAAAAGGAATCTCTATCAAAAATAATACCATTGAAACATTCGCGCCATGGCTACAGAGCTATGCGCTATGTAGCCATGAGCACCGATAACTATACTATAAAAACAGCCCTATTATAATTATTATACACCCCAAAACCATTGCCTCCTGGATCCGCGCCGCCTTCGGTGGACGAGGCTTACCCATTTTCAATCAAATTATACAGAGAGTGGAGATTGTGAATGCCCAATCTGTTCCCCAAATCTGTTTTGGTTAAAATAGCCAAAATGATTAGACTCCTGTCACAAACAAATTAAATGACAATAAAAAAAGTCGACCACCCATGGATTTAATCCTGGGACCTTCAGTTTACTAGTTCGATGGTATCTAAGAAAGCTCAGCATGGTTCAGAGAGGACTTCCAGTCAACCCGTTCATATCTATCTTCTAATCCACATTCTAATAAACGTAAAAGTAATTTAGATGACAATAATGTATAATATTATAACCAACAACAGGATTGAGCTTTCATTCGTTATGACAAATTTAGGGTTTTACTATAATTTAGAACAACTAAAAAAACAATGCTTACACACCGCCCTACTCCAAACACAGATGTTCTATACGCTTTAAACTACTGGGGGGTTGTGTATAATTTCTGCATGTATAGATTTTTATTATTTTATTGTTATGTTGTGTGCTGGTGGAATTTAAAGTGACACTGCCACATTTGAAAAATAGTGCGCCCTCACGAATGTTCAAATTGATTATTTTGCATGTGCCAAAGCTTTCATATGCATTAGCTCTCACCTGAAATGATTAAGCCCAGATCAGCGCGCTTATGGGGTAAACAGAATGGTTTTATAATTAATGTCGTCGGGACATTACTTCAGCAGACGACGCGGAAACGTCGTGTAACACAAGAAAAAACACGCTAGAGTGTATTCTCACGACATGTACCTTGTTGCACGGTCTGTGATCCCTGGTGGTTTTAATATCCATGAGTGCGAGCCTATATTCATGTCATAGAACATTTTGTTATTGATTTCAAGCAGACTTTAAGTAACCTTCAAATTACCTGAGTCTTTAGCCTTATCAATGTACATATCTGTTTTTGGGTATTGTATTTTTATTACAAAAATATAATCTTTTTTCAATGGCCTAGACTAAATTGCGAGCAAAATTGAAGTAATTCTATTTTATTTTCTGAAATGTGCCAGTTGCCGCTTTAATGTGTTGAAGCTGTAACAATTCGTTATAAACTTCCGTTTGTAATTTTTATTAGTCTTACACACCTGCATCTTCAAAGGCTTCATAGGTTACTTAAAACATGTGTCGTTGCTGCGGATCCATCGACGTTGCTTCTCGAGGCGAAATCTGAGAGCACACAAAAAATGAACTATAAAGGGATACGCAGCGATTCGCTGATCTATAGGATGTTTACAAAACACGAAAACATCATATTTTGGTATTTGGTTACTGACAGGATGTACTAACATAACCTGCAAGTGGTTGGCTTGATCCGTTGTATTACTTACAAAGGCATTTCTTTTTATCCGATTCTGTAATTTATACGTGATGCGTATCAAAATTCCGACTTGAAATTAAAAAAGATTTTCTCATATTAAAGATCCCAATTTATAAGGTAATATTGTTGCACCAGACCGGTACAGTTTGACCTCAGCACAAATATATTAATCTTTATTTCTGTACTGGTGTAAGCCACGATCAGCTGTTTATTGTCGATTTGAGACACCTGTCGTTGTAGGTGCAGGAGACGGTATAACAAAGTCCTAAAATTACTTTATTTTTCGTATTGGTTGTTTTGGTTCATGCATTTAAGTGGTAAGGGGAATTGTACATTACTTATCTTTGCTTTATAAACTAAAAAAATGCATTTTTTTAACCTTTATCTGGAATTAACAGTCACATTCTGAGAGAAGCCAGGCAGGTCGAGGAGAATGAGGGTCAACAGATTTCATCAAGGTTTTAGTGAAGTGTCCAAAGTTATGCATATCCACAATATTTAAAAATTAAGGACCCCCTGCGTGCGCTTACAACCCCCTGAAATGGGCCACTAGGACTTTCAGTTTGTAAAAATACCAATATTACGGCATTTTCGGAGACATAAAAAAAAGGAAGACTAATTTCAATCATAAGCATACTTAGAGATGTTAAGTCCATATATTTATCTTCAAGAATATAAAAATAAAAAAGAGGAGAATAACATGGGTTATTCCATTTTTTGACAGGGGAGATTATCTAATTTTGACTTTGATCAAAATTGCAAAAAAGGCAAATTTTAGCCTATTTTTTGAAGAACACATATGAAAACTTTATAGCTTTTTTCTTTTCATTTTCAAACAGTAATATATTCTCTCTAAGCTTAATTAAAAAAAGAAATAAAAATTCATGGAGCCTCTTTTGGTTTCCAAGATCCACTCTGTTAGAATACTACTTTTTCAAAAGACGCAAATGCACATTTTCTTAAGATGATGAATTACCTGTCTTTTGCGCAAAAGCCTCTAATAATTTAATGTCAGCTAGATTCTCTTAGTGGTAATGATAAAATGCAGCCTTGAGTAGTTAGGAACTCGGCGGCAGTTCCATTGTCAAGGGGGGTGAACAGGAATCTTGAAGTCGTAAGTAGAAGCTTAAGTAGGATATGCAATTGTATGTAAATTTTCAAAGCTTGGAGAATATATTAGAAAGGGCCAAATCTATAACAGCTGCATCTTTGCAACTTCTTTTCTACGTAAGGCCCCTTATCATATACACAAAAACAAAGCATTTTTTGTAAATTGTAACCGGTTACCAAGAGTGTGATTAGCCACCCATTGGAAATTCCTTATAAAGACACCATACAATTATGATGTTAACACAGTGGATGGCCATGGTATTCTTCCTAATTGATACCAATAAGTACCAAACAACCTTAATCTGAGGGTCACATTGATTTCATAAAGTTCGGGAGATGGTAAATTTCCCAGATACAGGTTATAATAGCTAAAATCCTATTTTTCCACAAAAAGGTATGAATGTTGGATTATAATGCAGTTTCGGCTCTAAATGTGGTTAAATGGATAAGTTTAAGTGAAACCGAGTTTAGGCTGCATACTGCGCAGGATTGTTTTAATTTTTGGCTTACGGTAATGACTTACCCCAACCATGGCGAAGGGCTATCGGGGCTACCTTCTCTCTTTCGCTAAAAATTCCCCCCAAGGTGGATACGCCACAGGGTGCTGGATGAGTGGGCATCAAGTTGGGCATGGAGCAAAGTGGGGTGAAAGAGGGAGTGAATGGATGTAATTGGGTACAACTTTTCATGTTACAGAGGCAATATAATCGCCTCTAAATATTGTAATAAAGAAGGGATATACCCATTTAGGGCCTATATTTGAATACAATTCCCTACGTCCCAAGAGGGGTCTGGCAGCTTGTGAATGTTGGAGAGATTTTTGGTCATTTTTTTTCACATTAGTTGTGTTTTCACCTGTACGAAACATAAAGCTTAAGTAAACGGGAAATAATACGTCCATATTTTGAATAGCCACGGCCTACACTAGACCGGTGGATTAAGCAAACTATGATACCAATTAAAAGGGAAAGAGGATACTACATTTCTGACTTGATTGGTGTAGAACACCTACTAGAACGTTTAAAAAAGTCTTTTGACTTACAACAAGTACAAAAAGTTTTGAAAAGTACCGGCTTTCCTACTCAGCATTAGAGAAGCATGCATGAATTACATAAAGGACAACAGGCATAGTCACGTCATGATGTGATAATTACATGAAAGCGTTATAAATTATATACTACTAAAAAGGAGATCTGGTCGATTTGTCCGTTCTGGCATTTCGTTATGCTTTGAATATGGGAGTAATTATTGGCAAGAAGGGAGGGAAGGACAGTCTAACGTTTGTTTATCAGGGTTTCAGAGTAACTCAAAAGGTCAAAAGGCATCTAGAGGTCAATTTGATCCATTTCCACAGAAATGCCCTATACTAAAATACGGGATTGCCTGCGAGGCTGTCCGGCTATGCGTTTCGTTAAAAAGGACCATATGGGGCTGATATTTAGCATGATGGTAGGGGAGGACTAGAGGCATAGAGGTCAGTTTGCATATGCCCAATGACCACTAAATGGTCAAAAGGCGTACTGTCTTGAGCACGAACAAGTCTGTGGTCAAAGGTCCCACACATAGGTCAAATGTTACACATGGTGGCGATGCACTAGTAAAAAAGGGTTTGATCACAACATGGGCCACTTTCTAGAAAGGTCCTCGTGTCTCTTTAAGATTTAGTATCATTGTATGTACACAACGCAAGCTCACAGCCTCACAATGAAGTTGAGCAGTTTCGAAATATCCATTTTCACGAATAATTCTTTGTATACATTTTTTTGCCACATTAAATCAGCATGCATGAGGAACCTGGATTTTGTACATTTACTAAAATGGTTCACAACTGGGGAAACAACCAAGAAGCAACGCATATAAACATACCCTTTGACGTGCTACATTACTGTGCACAGCAAGATACGGACATTTTTCCCCGAATAATTAGTGGAGCTGTACATTGCAAATTTATGCAAAACAAACCCTATGTGCAAAAACTAAACATGAACAGACAGCATTCACACAATGGAGTGTCGTCTCCCGTTGCAATTTGTGAATGAGGAAAAGGGCAGATGTGTCACAAGGTCACATAAGGTCCACAACATGTGGAACACTAGTCACGAACCAAAGGGTTATGAAAATCGATAGCCATGTGAAAAATATAAGGCAATTGATTACAATCTGAATATTTTGGGACCATGACCTATAGATGACCTTGACCCAGAGGGTGTTGAGTCCATCCCACAATGCCACCAGTTTTGGACATTTCACCTCATGAGGTCATGTGATCCACCAAAAATCCTATCTAAACACATAAAAAACTCTGGACTTGACACTCATTTAGCACTAGTAACTACAAGGGAATGTTAGCATGATCAGGAAATGTCTTGTGTCTTAAAACTTCTGCAACACTTGTATCCCTAAGTACTGAATGTGTTTAGTACAGTACAGCATAGGCACATTACAAGCATATGGGTCTATTCAAAACGGCCCTTGACCTTTACGAATCGTGAGAAGGGTAAATGATGGGCACTACCCAAGAAAGTCCATTACATGCATGTGCCATGAAAAAATGTGCATGTATGGTGAAACAGTGGGCCAATAGATTATAGGTTATACATTGGGTTAACCTATTTAGCCAGGCACCAAAACACAGATACACAACTAGAAACAACTTACCAAAGCAAGCCATATGGACTCTTGAGCAGAAAACAAAAAATGCTCCAAACCTAAGAGCAGCTAATGTCAATCTGATCACCATTGTCATGAAATAGGGTCTCCGTGTAAAAACCGAGTGTGACAAACACTAATAATAAGATGCATTTATATGGTGATCTATAGAGAACAAGCACTTAACAACAAATACTTAAAGCCACTATAGTGATTTATCCGCAATGAGTCACATATATGAATTTGCAGGAATAGCCCTTAAAAGTGAATGGTAAGTCCGTAGAAATCATCTTAAGTTGATTCTTCAACCGAAAAATTCACGAAAGGAAGAACATAACGAATCTCAA
Source organism: Ophioderma brevispina (assembly GCA_023653785.1). NCBI lineage: Eukaryota > Metazoa > Echinodermata > Ophiuroidea > Amphilepidida > Ophiodermatidae > Ophioderma > Ophioderma brevispina. The sequence continues at coordinate 15,496 of JAMKCH010035071.1, read as the reverse complement.
TTCAATTACGTGTTGAGAAAGTGTCCGAACGGACACTAATGACTTAAATGTCGATTTGTCCTTATTGGTTGCTTCTGGTTCCTAATCATTGCAGGGTATGTTAGGAACCTATACTTGGTACATACAAGAAAAAAATCTGATTTTTGATGTTTTTTTTTGATTTTCTGATTTAGCAAAATCACTGAAGTGCCTTTAAAACAAGAAATTATTACAGCATGACATAAACTAAGCATAATATGAAAACCAACCAATCCCAACGTTAACAAAATTCAAAGATATATCACAGGAATATCACAGACCACTGATTTGGATACCAATGATTGCTATGGTCCTCCTGCTTTCATTGATACCAAATGAGTACCAACATGCTAGAATTACGTCAAAATGACCTCATAAAGTTTGATCTCAGTAAATCTGTCAATTTCCAACAGTGTAGAATAGGAGGAAATTCAATATTCCAAAAGATTGAAGAATATCCAATTTTTATGTAGCTTTTGAAGCTACATGATGGGAAATAAAAAATAATTTTATATATAACAGAGCATTTTGTGCTATAATGTTTTAGTTCAATAAAATTGCAAAATATCAATTGTTCCCCCTGTATCCCAGTATTTTAGTCTTCCTTATGGCCTTCATAATGATGTCATTGTGAGGAATGTTGGTACTTATTTTGATACAAATGGAAAAAAGAATTTTTTATAAGCTATCCTGTGTACCAAATTTACAGTGGCATAACCAGACCCTCTGCAAATGGGGGGGGGGGGGGGAGGAGGAGGCGGGCATTAAGTGTGAAACTTTTGGGGTGCCGCCACTGTGGGGGGGGGGCGGGGGGTGTCCTTTTGCTTATCATGTGTGGTCATTCAGGTGAAACAAAAAAAAAAAATTACAAGGGGGGGGCGGGGGTGGGGCTGGGGCGTGGGGGAAAAAAGCGGGGGTGGTGCGGGGGTTGGGGAGGGGGGAGGGCGGGGGGGGGAGGAGGGGGGGGAACAATAACACAAAAAAAATAAAAACAAAAAAACAAAAAATAAATAAAAAAACCAACAAAAAAATAACAAACAAAAAACAATCATGAACACAAAAAAAAACAAGAAAAACAAAAAAACAAAAAAAAAAAAAAGAAAAAAAAAAAAACAAAAAAAAAAAAAAAAAAAAGAGAGTGTTTTCTTGCCATTTTTTGCATGTGTGGCAGAGAGTGTTCCATTTGCACACACCCCTGTGTGTCTGGGAATTGTTTATCATTAAGAATAGGCAGATGATGTTGAAACATGCTTTTTCATAAATGGAAGAGACCTTAAGGCTACTGTCAGTGATTTGATAAATCAGAAATTGGAAAAATCATCAAAATATAAGATGTTTGCATGGGACATGTAACAAGGATATTATTCATATTATACCCTTTAAGCGATAAACCCCAATGCAGCTTAAACGGACAAAGTCAGATATTTTAAAGGGGCATTTCGTGATCACCGCCTTGTTCCCCCGAACTAACTCAAAAAAGTTCAGATTTTGATATCATCCAAACTGTTAACCATTAGTTATCCATGTGTACCTAATCCTTACATGCAAAGTGGGCGTATCTGTAAAAATACGTAATTTGGTATTTTCTGTCCATAACGGAAAGAAATTAACCGCACAGTGGTCTATGGGATGGGAAACAGCAATTTGCTCAAACACAAACACGCAAGGTCGGAATCAATAAGAGTTGTGAATAAGCTTTTCTAACAAATATCTATTGACAATGAATAAAACAGAAGGTGCTGAAATCACAAACTGCACCTTTAATCATGATGTTCAATGCGACACTTACTACAAAACAAAGTTAATTGAATGGGGAATCAATATATCTGTTGAATACTGCTGTTTTTTTTTTTTAATTTTCCATCAATCTTTCATTTGAAAAAAATAAGTAGTTTATGGGAATTATACAGACTTATCCTTCACTGCAAACCTACTGAAATTTCAATTTTTCTCTTTCGGGTGGATCACTGTGGATTTAGCGTCTTTAAGTATACCCGGACACGCCACTGTTGCATGTGTATCAGAAAAGTGTGTCACACAATCAACTGTAAAGTTCTGAAACGGTGCATTTTGTGATTCATTGCAAGCACCTTTCTCTTTCATTCACTGTTCACTAGATTGTACTTGAGAAAGCTGATTCACAAAGTTGAGTTGATCCCTATCTTGCGATGGGTGTATGAGACAATTGACTTGTTTCCCACGGTCCCAAGGCCACTGTGCTGTTGCTGTAATTTCTGTCCATTTACGCATTGCGAATTTCTTAAAGGTACGGAAGAATTGCAAGTAAGATTAGGTACACGTTGAGTACTAAGCTAACGGTATTTCATGATTATAACAATCTTTTTTTTTTTTTGAGGTAAGTCGGGGGGGGGGGGGGGCGAGTTGTGGATCACGAATTGCACCTTTAAAATAATAAAATTGCGGTCATTTTTGAAATTAGAAGTTTATTTCAAGGCAATGTTATGCATGGACTAGAATATCGATCTTCTGCATTGTATTTCCTATGATATGGAATTAGGCATGATTCAATGTTTACGTTCAATTTCCGTGCTTCCCTATTTGGAAAGACATGATAGTCAATCATATCATAAATGATTGTATTTCCTCAAGTTTCTTAAATACAAGAAAAACCACCTTCAAAGCTTCTTTCGTCTTCTCCTCCCCAAACTTCTAGAATGGGACTTTAATTTTGAACCCTCTAATTACATCACTGTAGTCATACGGGCTTTATCTGTCCGCTATAAGGCGAGATAAAGCCAATTTGGTCGTATTTTAAAATTTTTTGGGGAATATTGGGAACCTTTTGACCCCCTTAATAACCTTTGAATGCCCGGTATAAAAAAACCCTGAGGTTACACAACAAAACATGCATTGTTTTCCAATACAAATAAAAAAAATCTACATATCCTTTAGTTCTGAGATACAAATTCTTGAAATATTTACCTAAACCCAGAAAGACCTTAAATGACCTTTTACGCTCCAATCAAATACCTTGCATCACACCATGTGACATGAATGCATATCTGTCGTTAATTCACTGTAAACTATGTTTGAGTGTTGAGATAAAAATTTTGGAATATTTTGGAATATTTTGGTTTTTTGACCGGAAAGTGACCCCTTAATTGACCTTGTGATCCTGAACTGTGGGACAACCCAAAGACCCTGCTAGTAAACATACTGGGCTTCGACTACGTCACTGTGTTACGTAATTTGTAAGGACGAGATTTTTTTGAATTTTTTTCACAATTTGTGGGTTTCAAACAACCTGCAAGGCCCCCTTTAATGACCTCTGACTCCTTATCCCTGAACACCCTATATGAGGCAGGTCAGTGGTTCCTGTGAAGAACTTTGGTCGATATTCGGCGTAAATCCTGTAGAAGAAAGAATTTTGACAATTAAATCACTATTTGACGCCTTGGCCAGGTCAAAGGGTCAGACAGGGGTCAATGATGTCCTATGACAATAAATGTTCAAGGCACGTCATGTTTGATTTAGTCTAGTCACAATACGTTACCGATGACTGAGCTGGAAGCAGTTGAACTGACAACTAGACGTCATTGCTAGTTCATATAGGACGCCAATATAAAGGTGTTAATTTCACTTGGATGAAGGTAAGCATTGTACTTTGTATAAGGCATCCAAATTAAAAGATGCAACGAGAGAATTTTCCAATATCAGGTGCCCTAAAAAAATACGAAATACTGAGTTTTGCCCTGAATGTAAGTTTCCATCAAAAATATCCCCATCTGAAGGCTTAAGCTGCGAAATTTTATTCTTGGTACAAAACTTGTAAAAATTTCTAATTTCGTATAGGAAGCAAATATGAAATTCAGCCAATTTTTTACGTTGAAATATAACGCAAATCAAAATCACCTTATCTATCTTTTAAACATTTCTGTAGCCAAATACAAATATAGATGATGTCAATCTATATAAATTACTATTAGGACTCAATATTTTATGCCTCAAAATCTCCTCGTTGCACCTTAAGAACAAATTAAAATTGATTCACTATATATGTTAAAGTGACGGTGATTTTTTTTTTTTACATTGCTGATCATGTTTGTTTTGGGTAAAGATATTCTCTTCAGCATTGGCTTAAAGTAAGTTGATTGTCTCTATTCTTTTTTTATGTTTTTTAAGTATAGAGATATATCAATTGTTGAAATTTATAGAATTTAGAATATTAAAATTAAAAAAAAAATGTGGAATGAAGTATTTGTCTTTATTGGCAAATTCACAAGTAGTTGTCAAGCAAGTATTACCCCGGAAGTGTTCAGGGTTTGTGTTCATGTAGGTGGGTGTGTATAATGTGTGTGTGAATTTGTATGAGTGTCCCCCCTTTGCATTTGTTAACGGTGCAAGAGGGATTTCAAGTCATTTATATTTACTTTGATATGTAGTGATTTCATATAGATTAGCCGCGCTAAGATCCTTTTTCCCTTTTGTTTGTGTGGCTACAAATAGCTAAAATGAGACAGAAAGGTGAATTGTACATGCTTATATTTCAAGAAAACATAAGGTGTTGGAATTTCCTATTTGTTCCTATAGGAAGTTAGAAGTTTCACAGTTTTTGTACAAAGAAACAGTTCTCAGCTTTTCACATGGGGATATTACTGATACGGGGACCCCTATTATAGTCCCACCTGTTTTAAACCGAAATTAGCTTGACTTTTAGGGGGTGGGAGTATAATGGGATTCCACCCTAACATGAACACCCAAGCCAACAGCTAAACGTATTCAAACTTTTCAGTGTGTTGAGTTTGTGATCAGCAAAAGACCTGTACAGCACCTAATCTGGTAACGAAATCACAGGAAATACTTCCAAAAAAGTAATGACTAATAAATCAAAAATTGCATTTAACTATTTGCCTTCCAACCCAAAAACTTATGGTGAGATTATAATAGGATTTTCTACACTTTCGATTCTTTCAAACTGGGGGTGGGATTGTAAACCGAGCATGGGACTATATACTCGTCAGCACAATAGAAAGCTTTACACCAGTGCAAACATCAGAGGTCACAATTTTAAAGGAACACTGTTATTTGAAACTCTTGTTGGCACCTTTTCATAGCAATTTAGAACAGGTATTTGTCAGAGTTATTACCCAAAAAGTAAGTTTGGAGGTTGTGCGCATACTAAATAATAACAATAATAATAGATGGCCTTTATATGGTGATCTATAGGAGAACCAGCACTTACGACCAAATACTTTAAAGCCACTATCAGTGATTTTCCGCATGATGTCAAAATACAATTTTGAAAAAATTTTTTTTTTTTATTTGCCCGCATGGAAAAGAGGAAAATAGCTTAACAGTGGACCGGTAAGCCTGTAAAATCTCTTAAGTTACTTCTTTCAACCGCAAATTTCCACAGAAAAGGAAAAAACAATACGAATCTCCATTCATTTGGGTTGTAGAAAGTGTCCGACCGGACACTAATGAACTAAATGCCGATTTTGTCCTTATTAGGTTGCTTCTGTCCTATCATTTGCAGGGTAATGTTAGGACACCTATCTTTGTGACATACAAGCAAAAATCTGATTTTTGAGAATTTTTTTTTGATTTGCTGATTTAGCAAATCACTGATAGTGCCTTTAAAACAAGAAATTAATATACAGCATGCAATAAACGAAGCTAAATGGAAACAAACAAATCCAAAGTGAACAAAATTCACAGCTATAATTCTCAGAATTTCACAGACACTTGATTTTATGGATACCAATAGATTTCTTATGTTCCTCCTCTTTCCATTGATACCAAATGAGTACACATGCCTAGCATTATTTCAAAAATAGACATCATAAATTTTGCATCTTCAGTAAAATCTGTCAATTTTCCATAGTGTATATAGGAGGAAATTTCAATTATTCACAAAAGATTGAAGAATATCCCTTTTTATGTAGCTTTTGCTCTAAATGATGGGAAATCACTATTTTAATATACACAGAGCATTTTAGTGCTATAATGTTTTTTAGTCAATTAAATTGCAAAATATCAATACTATTCCACCCTGTATCCAGTATTTTAGTACTTTCCTTAGCCTTCAATAGTGATTGTGCCATAGTGGGCGTTTGGACTTTTTTTTATTACCAATGGAAAAACGAATGTCTAAGCTATCCTGTGGTACCAAATTTACAAGTGGCCCTAACCAGACCTCTGGCAATTGGGGGGAGGCGGGCAGAGTGAAATTTTGGGGTGCCCGCCACTGTGGTATTAGAGAGTGTTCCAGTGCATGTGTGGCAGAGATTGTTCCACTTGCACACCTGTGTGTCTGGGGGGGATTGTTTCTACACCAGAATAGGCAATAAAACATTATTGTTTCATAAAATGGAAGAGACTTAACTGTCAGTGTCAGTGATTTGAGATAAATCAGAAATGGGAAAAATCATCAAAAACAGAATTTTTGCCTGCCTGTAACAAGTATATATCCTATTATACCCTTTAAGCGATAAACCCCAATGCAGCTTATAAGCACAAAGTCAGATATTTTAAATGGGCATTCGTGATCCACAGCCTTGTCCCCCCGACTTACCTCAAAAGTTTCAGATTTGATATATCCAAACTGGTAACATTAGTTTATCCATGTGCACCTAATCTTGCATGCAATTTGGTCGTATCTGTAAGAAATACGTATTTTGTATTTTTGTCCATAACAGACAGAATTATACCACAGTGGTCCCTAGGACCTGTGGGAAACAAGCAGTTTGCTCTAACACAAAAAAACCCCCCGCAAAGTCAGGATCAACTAAAGAGTTGTTGAATAAGCTTTCTCAACAATATCTATTGAACAATGAAATTAAAAAGAAGGTGCTTAATCACAAATGCCCCTTAATCATTAGTGTTCATAGGAACACTTACTACAACACCATAATGAATTGGAATCATATCTTGAATACTGCGTTTTTTTTTTAAAATTTTCCGTCAATTTTTCATTTGAAAAAAATAATTTATGGGATTCTACAGACTTATCCTTCACTTCTAACTACTGCAATTTCAAATATTTTTGACTCTTTCTGTTGGATCACTGATAGCGTTTTTAAGTCTAACCCCGACACGCCACTGGTTTGCATGTTATGCAGAAAGTGGTTCCACATCACTGTAAAGTTCTTAAAGGTGCATTTTGTGATCCATGCAGCCCTTCCTCTTTCATTCACTGTTCACAGATGTCCTTGAGAAAAGCTTATTCACAATTTGAGTTGATCCCGATCGTGTGATTTGGGTTATGATCAATTTCTTGTTTCCCACGGTCCCATAGGCCACTGTGCTGTAATCTCTCTCCATTACAGAATTGCTAATTTCTTACGATACGGCCGAAATTTGCACGTAAGATTTGGTACACGTTGATTACTAAGCCTAACGGTTCAGATGATATAACAATCTTTTTTTTTTGAGGTAAGTCAGGGGGGACGAGGTTGTGGATCACGAAATGCCCCTTTAAACTGTCCTTGCCCTTTTGAAATAGAAGTTATTTCAATGCAATGTTATGCATGACTAGAATATCTATCTTCTGATTGTATTTCCTATGATATGAATTAGGCATGATTCAATGTTAGATTCAATTTCCTTGCTTCCCTATTTGGAAAGCCTGTAGTCAATCATATCATAAATGATTGTATTTCCTCAAGTTCTAAGTTCTATGAAACATTTCTTAACAGTTTGGTTTTATTTAAAATTATACATTTTGTTATCAAGTTAGTGTAACGATATATAATACTATTTATATCGCCTGCGCCCTTATTCTGAAAAAGATCTTAAGGGCAGTGTTAACCTTGAGTTTCCGAGTATCTATTTTGGTTTGTAACTTTGCAAATATTTGATTATTGTATGTAAAGTATACATTTCTAGGAAGAAAATTGAACGATGAACCTGATGATGGCATCAGATTAATGTAAAACTTTCCGTATTTTGAGAAAAATACTAAAAAAACATGATTTTGCCCCAAAATTTTCAGACAGCATAACAAAACAATTTGAATTTTCATGATTTCTTAAGTTATTTTTTAGAAACAAGACAAATTTGTCTAGGGCCGTTTTTTTCATTTTTTAAAATATAGCTTTACTTTCGACCTAATAATGAAAAATGTCAAAAAGTTGATTTTTACCTTTCTTTTCCAAATTTGAGTATATTTTGGAGAATATCTTTAGTTGAAAATCGAAAAATGAAAAATTGAGAAAACCGTCCCTAGAGAAGACCGATTGCTATCGTACGAAAGTTAAACCATACCTTTTACTTCAGTATTTTTGGAGTTTTCTTGTCTGAAATTTGCCAAATTTTGCGAAAATTGAACATTGAGAAAATCCGTGTTTTAGTAAAAAAAAGTGACTTTTCACGCCATTTCAAGCTGTCTCTTTCTAAATACCTTATCTTTGAACTTCAAAATTGAGTATGTTGTGTACGTGATGAAAATACATCTTATCACTATTGAATCAAACTATATTTGTCTCCAACTCCAGGAAATCAGAAGAAATTAATTCATCTGTCTAAATTAGCGCTTTGTTTTACATTTTCAACTTATGTTTTCGGTTTTCAAGATAAAGCACAGCACACGCTTCATTACGCAGCAAAATTCCCGCGCGACGCGATGCTGCCCCTTTCGCCTGACGGCGGAAATGTGCTTAATTACCGCCGTAAGGCCATGGGTTTGGGACTTAAATGGTCAACTAGCTGTTTTAAATCGGCAAAAAAAATACAGCTTAGGATGTCTACAGTGGAAATAACCATGTGGTAACGGATAAAACACGGTGATGTTTAAAATGGTGCAAAAAATCAGAAATTCGTGTAAAAAAAAAAAGCACTTGGTTAACACTGCACTTAAGCGCCATTATAAAAACGTTGCAAAGGCAATGAACAAACAATGATACATACAAATATGTGGTCTATTTAAAGGCCGACTCAGAGATTTCTGAGGAGGGCGGCCCTCAATTCCAAAAAATAGTGATTTTTTGCTGTACAGAATGCTTGTCCATATACTAATCACTGGGTGAAATTGCTAAGCTTAAATCGAATTCCTTCATATAGAAAACACAACGTGTTTTTGAATTCCGGATCCGGAATTTTTATTATAAAAGGTATCCGATGGGACGGAATACTACACATAAAATTTTTACTGGCATCAAAACGAAAATCGATCTCTCAAATTTCGGAATTGTGGATTTAGGGTACTATCTGTAGTTCTAGTTGACTATTTTTCATTATTACACAAAAAACTTAATATTTCGAAATCTCTGAGTCAGTCTTAAAGCGGCCACTGGCACTTTTTCAGAAAAATTGACATTCTTCAATTGCTGCAAATGATGTTTATAGGCATGGAAGAATAGAGCGACATTTTACACATAAAAATAACATACCAAAAGCAGGATAGCGACGTTAATAAAGTAAAGACATCCAGGTAATTTGTAGCTAAACTTTAACGTTGCAGTAATTTGAATCAACAAATGGTCTATTTATGAATTCAGAGACTCGTACTCATTGTATTAAAACCACAAAAAGTCACATACCGGTCAAACAAGGTGCATGTCGTGAGAATCAACTCTGCCATGGGTTTTTTGTGTTACACAAACCATTTCCGCCTTCATCTGCTGAATTTAATGTCGCCGCAACTATATAAAATGTTCTGTTACCCGAAGCGTGCTGAGTTGGGTTACTAATTTGACAGGTGAGGGTTAGCATATAATAAGAGCTTAGAACCATGCAAAAATTATCAATTTGAAAAATCTAGAGGGTGCACTATTTTGCAAATTTGCCAGGGTCGCGTTAATAGGTTTTTTAAAAAACAATAAGAGAATCAGCTTCACCGATGGACTATTGGAAGCGTGTTCCACAGTCTTGTCCAATTACTGAAAATGCTTTATAAAATGCTTTATGTACCTGGGAACGTGTCTCTTGGGACATTGAGCCTATATGTGATCCATCCATGATGAAAAGAGCTGGTTTGGGTTGTAGTATTAGGAAGCCAGATATCCGAAGAGAGGGATTTGGACAGAAACATTAAACATTAGGTTATTATGTAAACAAGCAACTTAAAATCAACTGTGACAGGACAGATGGGTAGCAAGGAAGCTAGCCAGGAAGGAGATATGTTGCTCACATACATGGTGTAACCAGCCCCACCCCACGCCGTGCCCCCCCCAGATGGTAGCCAATGAAGCTTAGCAGGTAAAGAGATATGTGCTCACATACATTGGTGTAACCAGCCCCCCCATGTGGAATGAACCAATTACAGTGAAAAGAAACACAGGCCTTATACTGTACTAACAAACATATATGCTTTCACCCTGGAAATATGATCTTCACCCTTGCCAAAAAAAAAAAATGGTTATGCCACTGCTTCAACATATTATTGCCATCTGTGTGGATTTTGAACCCAAGTCTGACTTGACTACTAACTGCTCTCTCATGAGAAAAACTAATTCTCCTCCATTCTGGGCTGCCCTTTGCAATAGATTTGGGCATTTGGAGGTCCAAGCCTGGGTCCTTGGGGATATGGGTCCTTCCTCTTGCTGGTGGGCGACCAGGCTTCCTACGTGTTGAATTCTTGCGTATAGGCTTGGGATGGTAATCTGTGTTCCGGCATCCTGACGACACGTCCAAACCACTTCAGCCATCTCCATGGTGATTGCATCTGTGATGGTGCATGTGATGTTCAGACGCTGTCTAATTTCATTCTAATTTTGTCCAGAAAAGGTTCAATCCTAGGATGGATCGGAGACATCTCATTCGCAAGTTTTCTAACTTTTGGCAGTCTGCCTTGTGCAATACCCAGGACTCTGCTCCATAGGTGGCAATGGGGAGTATAAGAGACTGGTATATTCTGCTTGTGAGGATCTTGTGATGTCATATTAATCGATGGTATTCCTGAGTCTACCGAATGCCCATGCTGTCAGTCTTGTACAACCTCTTGTTGTCCTCCTTAAACGAAGGCACATTACTTCCAAGAAAGACAAAATCATTTACTTTGTCGATAGGTGTCTGGTTAAGGGTGAAGTCTTCTTGGTCATCGACATGATCTTGCAATGTTAATGGTGTTGATCTTAAGTCCCTTTGGGCGAGGCTTTTTCCAGTTCTTCTGTGGATGCGTAACTTTTCAAGTACCATTTCCAGGGCAGGGTTGTGTCATCGGCCATAAACACGGTTGATTTTCAACTCTTCCCATTTGATTCCGGTGCCTAGGTTTTGAACTCCTATTCCTTTCATTACAATTATTAAGAAAGAGATTGAAAGCGGCATGGAGATAGAAGGCATCCCTGTCTCACACCCACTAAGACCTTAGAACCAGTCAGGGAGTTTCCATTCACCATACTGAGCATATGGTTTGAACTCATACATCTTTTCAATTAGTCTACCAGGTGCTGTCTACTCCAATGATCTTAAGCATTTCAGAGTGCATATCTCCAATGGTATCAAATGCTGCTTTAAAATATACAGTTCGTGTATAGGAATGCGTCTTTTTTGGGCCTTCTCTAGCACTTATCGAACATTATAAATACAGAATCAGTAGTACCTCTTGAGCTTAAAATCACATTGCTCCTCTCCACAGGAGTCGGCTATGGTGCCTGGATCTGTTCAGATCATTCTACCGAATACTTTCCCTGGGATGGACAGTAAAGTAATTGCTCTATATTTGGCGGGATCTAGTTTTCTCCCATTTCTTGTCTAATGGAGTTATCAGGACCTTGCTCCAGTCTTCGGAATTCACCTTCTACCCAGGCAAGTTGATTATTTTCAACAGTAGTTGTCTCATAGATGGGCCACCTGCTTTCAGGGGTTCAGCAGAGATTTTATCCCTCCAGAATGCTTTGTTATTTTTCAGTTCTTAATGGACTCTTTACTTCTCTATTGAGAAAGGCATGTCTGTTGAGTTAGAATGGAAGGTTCTGGGGTGGAGTGAAGTACTTCTTCATCTCTGCTGGGGGAATTCAATGTTGAGATGTTTGCTGAAGTGTTCTCCCCAGCACTTCATACTTTATCTGGAGCAGTTTTGAATGCGAGCCATGTTTGTTCCTTTGCAGATGCTGGCAGTTGAGCTTTTTCACTCGCTAGTCTACGGACGCAATTGAAGAGTTCATGGCTGTTCATAGCATGCATCTTCCATCTCTTTAACTTCCGTTTCGAGCAGCTTCTTCTTCACTAAGTTCAAGCTCTTTACTTGGTATTTGACCTTCCTGTTCCGTTTGGAGTAGTTGGACTTATTATGTGCAGTTGGGGTTATTTAATCATTTGGATCCTTGCAGTCCTTCTTTGATGACATGCCTTTCTACTTCTTCAGGGAGCCCTTCTTCAGGAGCCCCTTTTCATCACCCACTGTTTCACTCTGTTAGTTTATTGGTTGTTTCCTTGGAAGTTGGTCCTAGCCTTCAAATTCAGTGTCTTCTAATTGGAGGAGTGATCCAAAGGCACCACCTTCTTTGTACAGAATTTTGCTGCAATTGTGGGGTCGATGATCGACTGACGTCATACTTCTTGTGTACCGTTGTTATACGTTGGTTTTGGTAGGTATAAATTTCACCTTAGCAGACACCAGGTGTGGTCTGAACCGACACCGGCTGAGCAGTAGATCTGCAGTCTGAAAGGTTTTCAAGTGTCCTGTTGGGTAATGATGAAGTAAATCATGTTTCTATAATTGCCAACATTGAGATGTCCATGTGACTTTCTACACTCCTTGTTGGAAGTAAGGTGTTGCATAAACCAGTTTGTGGAGTGCACAGAATCCAGGAGCTTTTCTCCTCTGTCGTTGATTTTTTCCAAGTCCATATCTCCCCAATGGGGGTGGTCCCATGCCTGGTATCTGTCCCTAAGTTGGGCATTTGAAATCCCATCAGGATGAGGCTTTCTTCTTAGGGATTCTCTGTATTTGGAGCTGTAGGGGTGTCTAGAACTTGTCGCTCTCGTCGCACGGTGTTCAGATGTGGGGCATAGACCTGGATGATGTTTACTATGCCTTCATATTAAATTGGGCTGTGATAATTCTGATGAGACTGGGCTTCATAGTAAAATTATCTTTATGAGGGTCTCTTTCCATTCAAGTGTGTTTCACATGGACCCAGGATGTCTATATTAAACCTTCTGGCTTCCTCCAGGAGAATTTCCCCATGACCGTCCTTTTGCAGTGTTCTCACGTTCTAATTACCAATATTTATGCTGCTGGGGCTCCCTTTTGTTGGGGCTTGCTCGGCAGTAGCTTAGTCATTTTTTTCTTTTTTTTTTTTGATTCGGCCTTACTTAAATTTGTCGTGTGTTGGTGATTTGTCGACTTTTGGCTACTTACGATGATTTTTTGTAGTTTCATCTGTGTCCTTCATTTTCTGTGATGATTCTTCTGGTACCTGTGGGGGTGGCAACCAATTCATCCGGGCAGATTATTAGCACCCCTTTGCCACTCTGTTGCCAACGCAGCAGCCCGGGACTCGGGGCCTTAAAGGTGGGTCGAATTTTCATTTTTGGAGTTTACTCGTTAAGATTGATTGATTGACTTTTGACTTGATGGGCACAACGGCAAATGACGTCCAGTCGGTTGAAATGTTGCATTACTGAACGTACAAAGGGGTAGGCTCCGCCTCTTATCTAAACAATGATAAGGGCCCCACCAAGATGGGTTGACATAAAACCTATGGACCTACGTAACTCAATAAAGGAGTCAAAGGAGAGCGGAAGGAATAGTCACAGTACCAGTGGCACCCACACCCATAATTCAATGATTGAACATAAAAGTAATAAAACTCAAGCAATTATATTAAATTTCATTCATGCTAAACATACTGTGAGGATGTCAGCCCCCCCCCCCACCCAAATGCGATTTTGGGATAACATAGTGATTGAAGGTTAGTCAGACCATAGTAGTATATATTATGTCACCCAGATTCTAACAGCTGCAGAATCAATTTTTGGGATATAAAATGTAGTTCTGTGGAACTAAAAGTTGGGTAGTTTTTTGGTCACAAGGGCCTTGGAGCTTGATTACTATCAAAGGTTAGGTATGGGAAGTCAAATTTATGGTATTGAACAATCCTTCAAATTTGGGATGAAACTGAAATAAATTTGTTCCATTGGTACCAATATTAAAGCAATAATTAGCACATTTTTTGAAAGCGCGCCCCCAATTTTCAAAATGTGAGATTTTTTGCACAGTTGTGTGGTAATTGTCTAGTAAAATAATACCTCACAAAATGCCATATTGTCATTATAAAGCAAGCGCTTTTTTTGTAAATTGTTAATGAGAATCGGGATCCTTGATTGTAATTGGGGCCGCCCAGCTTTAGATGGAAGGACCACTTTGCATTCTGTTGTGCGTGTGTGTATGTATGGATGTTTCTGTGTTATGTATGTGTGTGTGTGTCGCTCTCTAAATATCGTTACATTTTTTTTAGTTTTTTTAAATTGACCTCAATTGAAAAGTGAAGATTCAATTGGAACCAAAAATTGTGTATAGGTGCACCATGGATCCCTCATTATGTTGATGAGGTCAAGGTCATATGACAAGGTCAAAGGTCATGAGGCGGCCCCACAGCTTATATCTTTGAACATGAAGCTAAGCGGCGAAAGCCAAGAACCGCCAAAAAATTTCTAGTGTAATGATGGAGCTGGAAAAGCAAAATTTCTGCCCCGTCCATAATGAAAATAGTGTCCCCTCATGAAATGGACCTCCTACCTTGATCTACCTGAAACCGCGGGATACAAACTAATGGATGAACACGAGAAACGTACATGGTGCGAGTTTCCCGGCATTTCATTTGGAAGGACATTTTTCCAGCAGCCTGGAGATCTCTGATATTAATTAAACTTCTAATTACAAATCCCTCTGTGCGCGCAATATAAAGATTTCGAGCTCTACAAGTCACAGGTATAGGTACTACCGCCAATGACCAAGAACGCGCAAAATCGCAACTTTGGGGAACATGGGGGTGTGGGGCGCTTTTCAAAACATTGTGACCCTATTATTTTTGCTTTTTAGCCAGAGGGAAACGCACCCCAATCGGACATCCAATCTACAAACTCAAACACACCACAACCAATGACCAATTAATCACTAACAACTAAACCCTAAAAATCAAAACATAATACTCTAAAGCCCTAACACCGTGCTCATTACACCCTCACCCAACACAAGCTATATAACACTCCTTACCACCATAACACCCAAAATTAAAGCTTTGAAAAAGACCCTAAGATCTTCTTAACGATTTTTTGTATGGCTGATTCCAGACATTTTTTATTCGTTGTTACACTTGTATCCTTGAAAAAAGCTTTTTTTTACGAAAATGTTAGTTGATTCCGACCTTGCGGGTTTGTGTTTACGAATCAAAGCTTGTTTTCCCACAGTCCAATAGGCCACAATGCTGTTAATTTTTGTTTGTTTTGTTCTGTTCCGTTCTTGTAGTTAGCTACCTGACTGGGTGTCATCTCTATTCATTGCAGTGAGGGCCACAGACTCCCGGCTCTGGTATATTTTTTTGTTCTTGAGGATTCACCACTCCCCCTC
>JAMKCH010035070.1:0-33832 GCA_023653785.1 Ophioderma brevispina | reverse complement strand
GGGGTTGCGTGTGAATGTGCCCGCAATATTTTGTGTGTGTCATGTGTACGTATGTATGTGTGGGTGCCACGGCGTGTGCGTGCGGTATGTGTGAGTATGTGTGTCTACGCTCGCGAGTGTGGCTGGAATATACTGTGGCGTGCTTTTGGTCATGTTTAATATTCAGTAGTTTTCGTTGTTAAAACGTGGCTATATGACTCCTTCTGTTTTAGGTTGTTTTTGGGTGTCTCCGCGTGTGCGCGGTGCGTATGTGCGTGCGGGAACTAGTGGTGCGTATGTGTGCTACTGTGGGTGTGTCCTGTGTGTGGAATGCACGTTTTGGTGGTTTCTGTCATGTCTTATTCACTATTTTCGTTGTACTTTTAACTTGCAAATCTTTTGTATATTTATTTTATTATATTATTAATTGTTTAAAAATTTCAACTTAATGCTTAAAAATTCACAGTACAAGCATTCGATTTTTACAAGACCTTTGTAATATGATAAAGATAATTTAAGGTCATCTTCATTTTCCGCCTGAAAAAATGGTGTTCTTAACTTAAAAACCGTTCCGAGTTATGAGCGTTATTTGTGAATTTTTTGTAAAAAACAAACATTATTTTTTCGACCTTTGGATACAATCTTGTTCATAAGTCCTTGGAACACCTGTTAATATTGGCAGCTATGTAAGAGATATAGGCTTTGTAACTATAACTTTCTTTCCTCCCCCTCCGCCATTCCTCTCCCCAATCAGTGGTTGAAAATAAATTGTGCGAGATTGCTCAGTGTGGTCTTGCTCATGCAACATTGAAATGAGGGGGCGGGAACCAAATCTTCACAATTGTTCCAACAATTTTTGAACAAGATTGTAGCATAATTATACTGTATAGCTCCAGATTATAACTGCTGGCCTCAGTCCGTCAGTCACAAGCTCCCACCTATTTACTTCACACAGCTAGATTTTCCCCTTTCTAACATAATCATTACATCACCCTCATGCATAAACATAACCTACACTAGCTGAGACCAAATCGGAATTCATCACCCGAATTATATCACTTCATATATAACTCTATGGGGGAATTCACAGATCTTGCATGTTCGGATCCTCCAAACATAACAATTTGCTCAGTTTTCTAAGTTTAACAAACCTTGGGGAATTCTCCCCCTTCCCCTTCTTGTGTGGAATCTAAACAGGTGCACTTTGCAAAACAACTCAGTGAATCCTTCCCCTTTTCTCTCTTTTATATTCAACAAATTGCTTTCCCCATGAGAAATCTTTTCTAAATAAAATTGCAGGAAATATATGTTTTAAAGTTTAATCAAAAAATGGAGCTATATAACAGCATAATTAACACCAAAATTGTTTCGTGTTGCAATTTGTGTGGGGTCAAATCAACAATTATTGGACTATTTGACATTAGTACATTTTGAAATACATTCAATACTAATCGCACACTGTAATGTTGTTGAATAGACTTAACCCTCTTCTACACCAATGGGTGTTCTTTGTGAAATATCCCCCCCCTCCGATGCGCTTAAATGACAAAGCTTTCCGTGAAAATTTTCCATGTAATAATATTCTCATTAGGTCATTTTAGTAACCGGACATTTTTTGAAATATTCTGCACAGTATGACTCTAACACTTTATGTTTATGTACAACTGGTCATTGCCATAATACCTGTATAGAGCTGAAAACGCCTGAAAAACGGATATTCTACATTTTTAGACAATATTGGATGCTTGCCTATTTTCTTCTGTGGTATGCATATTTTCCGAACTAGGGAATCATGACGTCATTGCCGGGATGATGGTATCAAGAAATGAGGAGGGCCCATATCTATCTAATGCCAGCTCATAATCATAAGCATCGGATTTCCGAGGGGTTGTTCACCACACCTCTGCTATAAAAAAGGTTTGGTAAAACGAGGGTTAAACATTAAAATTAAACATCGAAATTACATTTTCGCCACGTTAATTCTTTGCTGTTTGAATATATATGCAACGATTACATTATTAATAACCTTGAATCCAAACCTAACTAAAATAATGTTAAACTTTTGCTACAATGGTTATGTTTGAATGGGCGGAACAATAAAAGTTTGGTCAGTATGTGACTTCTGATTTTTGATCAGTGGTCAGCAAAAGTGGTCATTTTTTGGCCATTGTGGCCAAAATCTATGAAAATATATGAAAATGCTTCAAAAAATCCATACTCTGCTATAGAGATGGGGATACTCAGACAGTGATAGCAGGTATATGCTTATGTTACTGATGTAGGTAAGGTAATTTTATTTTGGCAAATTTTTTGTCTGATTAAGGTTCATTAGTTTTGAAAACAAAGCTATTATGTAACCAGCTGTCAAATTACTCCGTTCCAAGTTGCCTTCACGCTCGTGAAAGCAGGTTCGGCTCATCTTGACAAAGTGGAAAAATGTCGCCTGGTACATGTTACTTGCCTAAATATTAAATATTTGCGTATGTTGATTCACGGTCTTTATCGTCTGTACAATATTTCCCTCTACTCATATTTGGAATAAGTAACTTAGCAACTTGGCCAAACTTTAAATGTTTAATATCCTGTGTGTCTGACAAATCGGTTGTGAATATTGCCAAATTGCATTGCATTTACATATTGTAAAAAAAATAAAAAAAATAAAAAAAGTAATTAAAAATATTTAAAATGTTAAAATGTTGCGAGATATTTGTAAAGCCTATTCTTTTCTCCACCTACTGTTCAGATTTTATCTGATTTGCTTTCACTGATTTTTAGAACAAAGGCGATTACGTAAGTACGTCCACAATTTACGACCGTTTCCAAGTTGGACGATGAATACACAACATACTGCTAAGTACGTAGGTTTTATCTTTTTTCTCCTGTCTCTTTATCCTTACTACTTAGTTTGGTTCAATTAACCCAGCATAACCTTGTAAATTAAAATATTAAACATTTAAAGCCAACATGCCTTTGACAAATAAAAGAAAAATGTTCCTGTTCACAATGACATCTGACATTATGTTTGATGCAACTCAAATTTGATTTTCAGTGGATTATTTGTGTACTTGTTGGGTTTCTTCAAATGGTCCATATTTATAACAGAAAGTCTTCAAACATCATTCAATACCATTTTCCATTCATTGGTATTTATTTCATGGGTATTTGATCTCTCCGCTGCAATTTGCAATATTCATGCGGATTTTTCAGACACACTGAAGATAAAACATTTAAGTTTGGCCAAGTTACTATACCAAATACTGAGTCAGGAAACACTGCACAGACGATAAAAGAGCGTGGATAAAACAATATGACCAATATTTAGTATTTATTTTTTTTAAACAAAAGACAGGATTAGTACCAGAAGATTTTTTGTAGTTAAATTTTTTTCAACTTTTGAAGGTGAACCTGCTCCAACGATCTAAGGCAAACTTGGAATGGGGTAATTTGACAGCGGGTTACATAATAGCCTTTGTTTTCAAAACTAGTGATCGGACAAAAATTGGACAAGATTACGAAACTAGTTCGCCATTCGGAATTTTGCTCTAAAATTTGAATAATTCTCATAATTTTGAAAATATAGCACCAACTTTATGAGGATTGCATTTATTTGGGACACTCTGTATAGTCAGTATTTCATACTTTCTCAACATATGACGTTATATTGAAACATCATAGTGCGGATGATGATACTTAGCTTTATACAGGGAAAGAGAAACTCTAATCTATCCTAGTATCAAATTTACAGGAATCCGATTTTCCTACGAAAATCACGGGGGGTTGGTAACCCCCCCCCCTTTGGGAGTTTTGTTAGCAAAAATGAATGAGGTAGACGAGGTTAAGGTTCAATGGCCAATTTTTGCCAAAAATAAGACAAAATTGGGCTTGTTTGGTTTAAAATGTATCTCCTCCACAATTACATTTGCGTGTTAACCTTGACTCCTGCATGTCGTCGGTTGTTTACACAGTGACGGATGTTACCAAAACCCGAATTCTGGTTTCTGGGAGAAAATCGCATTTGAAAAACTTAGAATTCTAGGGGTCCGTACAGATTTTCACATACGATTCAAACATCGATCCGAATAATAACGAAATTAACAACGGGAAATTTATTTTACTAATATTTCACGATTTTTACTTTTAAAAAATGGAGCAATACATTGGAATAGTTAACCATCTTATCCGTCACACCTAAAATTACGCAAATCGGCGATTAGGTTCTTTACTGTGACGATGTTAATTTCCACTATACTAAAGCGTTATTCAGCAACCGTCAGTATGGAATACACAATCGGAATTTTTCTGAACATCCATCAATCAACGTGCGTCATTCGACTGCTGTAAATATAATACAAAATTCTATTAACAGAATATTTGTAATTAAGCTCATATTTTGCTTGTGTCAGTTATCAATGAAGAATTATTTTTTTACCAAACACAAGTATTATAATCCCGGCTGTGAAATCACGTATACACTTCTCTGACAGAGGCTCGAGAATCGTCATATGTAATACATCAAGCCTTTGTTATAAAGTGTGTCTCAAAAATGTGCTGTGATTCGCATGACTTGCGCCCTTTTTGAGATCACGCAACCGTAAAATATTTGCCGTCCAGCATATATCCTAGTCATTTACTTTTATCCTGCAAAATAGAACTTTCATCAACAACTATGCACATATCGTCATTTATACAAACTAGTGAAGGGAGAAAAATTGGGCTGAGCAATCAGCCAATAGCTCTCTAACATTTTGCGTATATCGCATAAACTGTGCACAGAGGGTCCTTCCGACAAGATAAACTATTTGGTATGCCATTCTCAAAATAAAAAAAATGGAGCATTGTTAGAGTTGAATCTCCATCGTACGTCCAAACGCAGATTCAATTGGGTGTTAAACATTGAACGAAGTGGACATTTTCTTCGTAGCAAGTGGTCTCCGCTTGCGCATATTTTTACGTAGAAGTGGACCTACTCCCTCCCATTGTCCTTTCGCTTTTTGCACCTCATCACCAGAAGAAACGTTTTGCCAAACACCATCTAAACTATCTTAATTTAAACATTTTTCGAAGACACCAGCTAAAGAGTAGACCATTCCCCCGCCAGTTGAAGCAGGGGAAGGGCGGACATACACATCTACGAGATTCTTTACACTCTATCCTTACCCAAAAACAAAGCATGATAGGCATTCTGAAGGGTAGATAAGAGGTAGAGGGTCCGCCTTAAGTGAAAATTGGGATCCTGGAAGGTCATGTTGACATTAAATTATAGACTGCTTCCATTTTGTAGAAGAAACACACAGCGTTGTTTACCTGGTCACAAGCATTCAAATATATATATCCTTTAAGTTGATGCTCTCTTACAATTTATGGTTTAGAGACCGATAGGCTAAATGCTCACCCAAGTTTCTTGTTTCTCACTCCTTAAAACGGCACTGGCACTGGCACATTTTCACAAAATATGAAATTTCTTCAATTGTGCTCTCAATTGATAGTCTAAGCCATTGGAAAGAACAGAGATATTTTCTACACATAAAAATAACTACCCAAAAAAAAAAAGAAAAAAAAAAAAAAAGAAAAAAAAAAAAAAAAAAAAAAAAAAAAAAAAAAAAAAAAAAAAAAAAAAAAAAAAAAAAAAAAAAAAAAAAAAAAACAAAAAAAAAAAAAAAAAAAAAAAAAAAAAAAAAAAAAAAAAAAAAAAAAAAAAAAAAAAAAAAAAAAAAAAACAAAACAGATAGGGACATTGATATAGGAGGATAAAGACATCCCGTACTCTTGTAGGCCCAACTTTTAAGTTTTCCATAACTTTTAATCAACAAATGTGTAGAATACATTAATAATTTTTTTTGAATCGTACTCGCGGATATTAAAACCACAAAGTTTATATACGCGATCAAACATGGTGCATAGCGTGGGAAACAAGCATTCGCATTCGTGTTCTTGTGTTAAACGCCATTTTCATCGTGTGCGACGTGCTGTTAAATGTCGCCGGCCGACGGGTTAAAGTTATAAAATCGTTCCTGTTACCCATAAGGAAGCTGATTTTGGTCTTAATCATTTCGGGTGAGGCTTTTGTATACTAAAAGCCGTACAACCATTGCCAAAAATATCGTTTTGAAAAAATCTTGAGGCGCCACTATGTTTTCGTGTCTCTTGAACTGTGTAATTCCCATTGGCAGAAGTTGACCTGTAAACGGTTATGATCTTGCATAATAAACGTATTTGCCTATGGTGTTGATGGAATTTTCTAATTTTGCAGGATAAGAAGGATAAATGACAAGGCTATATGCTGACAACAAAAAATCACGATTTTGAGTGATACCAAAGAGGGCGCAGCCATGGAAATCACAGCACAATTCGTTTGAGGGAAAGCTGTATAACATAGTCAACAATTACCCATTTCTAATAAGATATTAATTAATGAAAGTACTTGCCAAGGTTCGGTCTGGGCATGTTTGAGATTTGGTATTTCGTTCATTTCCCTTAATGTTGTCAAAATGAATAAAAATTCCAAATCCGCCCTAGTTATACACCGACGATATGGAAGCAGCAGCTTGAGACCCTTACAAAGTTATGGGCCGAGGAGGTCAAGCAGGGGTCATTATGGGGATTCCGATCTTAATGTGAAAATCTTAAAAAATACTTATCTGAATTGAATGGTCACGTTGCATGGTACGTGAATCATGCGCATGAAGCAGCTTGAGACTCTACGCAAAGCTGGCTCCATCATGGGGTCAAATGCATTTTAAAGGGGGGAACTTCCGGTGTAGAAAAGAAGAGTAACCATGTCTGGCGTACTCAAAGTCCGGGAAACAATGGTGAACAATAGGGTAATCGATTCACTTGACTCTACACGCAACATTATTTCACGCTTTATTCAGTTATCGTCTTATGGAGCCCCGGGCGGGACTTGGCCCCCGCCGGATATATCTGCTTTCACACCGGTGTAGAAGTAATTATAGTCCGGCGTACTCATAGCACGGGAACAATGGGACAATAGGGCAATCGATTCAATTACTCTTCACGCAACAATTATTTTCACGCTTTATTCCGTCATCTGTCTATGGAGCCCCTGACTGTGCTCCCGCCGGACTAGATCTGCTTTCACACCGTCTTAATGTGAAAAAGATTTAAAATCATACTTGCTGATATGCAACGTTGTCACGGACTCTGCATATGAAGCAGCTTCAGACCCATTATTACCTTTGCTCGGCATGTGTTCAAAGGTCCTAAGCCGCAAGTGGTCATTCCAGACTTTTGGTCAAAATCGTATGAAAATCTATGATTTTTTTTTTTTTTTTTTTTTTTTTTTTTAAATACCTTGCAAATTATGCCTGAGGTAAGATGACTCCAAAAAGTATAGTTTTTGATTATGTTAACTGTTTACTTACGGAATAAGGCAAAAAAGGTCACGCCAATTGGATATAATGTTTCCCTAAGACCTATTTTGTCGCATATAACTATACTATACACTGCAGATGGTGCAAACTATTCCTTATTTTGACACGTAAGCTAGATGAACAACTGTTTTCATTTTTCAACAAATTGGAAAAGCCAACTTTATTTTGACTTCTGTACAAATCGAATTGGCCTTTTTTATCCATTTTAGTAATTTTTACCCTATAATTCCCAAACCAATGGTCATAGATTGTACAAACATACAATTTTGGAATGCTTATGAATCACTCACTAACTCACCACAATCTCCCTCAGGTACCATCCGCTTCCTGGTGGTTGGTTCAGCCAACATAGATTCCGTCTCCCGTGGTGGTCTATTCTGTGCGGTCTGGGTGGCATTGTGGATGGTCAGTCCTGTCCAAACTCGGAAGTTAGATTCCCACGAAGTCCGTGGACGGCCTCTCCCTCGGGTGCCTTCAGCCTTGCCTTGTAAGATTGTTAAGGCTAGTTTCCCTGCACTGCCCTAGCAAGTGGCTTTATGAATCGACGGGACAATTATGGCATAACATTCAACAGATTGGAGCCATTTTAAAAGTTTGACCCCTCTGTACTGAATGGCCCCCTATTTAGAACGTGACACCACAATTTGAGAGTACTACCTACCTAGCCCGATGGTGATAGAGGGTCATACGAACTACCAACGATATCAAACCGTTTTGTAGTGAGGGGTAAACGATCATGTTTACCTGGGTCCGTGCTCCTCTATACATTAGGCCTTGTAATTAAACCTCTTGATTTTACCCATTTCATACAGTAATGACGACGTATTATCTATTCTACCGGACGCGAAAGGTGAATTTGTATTACGATTAGACCCCGACCCAAAAATGGAAGGAAGAGCGCTCTGTACGACATAACTGCGGATTACTCTACTGATTGTGAACGAGACATTATTCTGGAAGGATGTGTTAAATCCAAAGTAAGTTTGTATCAAGGACTCTGGGGGTTGACAAAAGGGCCGTATAGATCTTTTTTTCGACTCCTTATTCTTACGCCTAGGGTCCTTCAAATCACTCTCAAGTGCGAAGCAATGGTGTTGATCATGAGAATGGAGATGAAGAAAAACTGGTTTAAATGCAAAACAGAAAATTGTACCTGCAATTTTTCGTATTCTTTTGGACAAAATGCAATGGCCTATCGACTTAGAGAGGACGCAATCGAATATGAGGACCTCTTTGATTGTGCTTGCGGGGGGGTGAGCCTCATCTGACATTTTGGGGGTGTTGTGTTTGTCTGTGTGTGTGTCTGTGTTGTGCGTGTGTGTGTACGGGTACACAATGTCTAATGGGACTATTTAAGGCCTATGGGAAATTTTTCTTTGTGGGGACGCCTAAAAACAATATAAAGCCCACAGCTAATAATATGAAAATTATACGAAAATAAGTAATTATTACGCACCAAAGTTCTTTTATGGCACTAGATATTATAAAATCTGATACGTTTACAGTCATTCGTCTTGTTCCATAAATAATATTTGACAACCTTGGGCCAAGCATTTAGTATTTTAGAGTTTGGTCACTCATAACAAACAAATATTTACATACAATATTTACGTGGCCTAATCCTCCTCTTCACTCAGCCTCGATGTTCATGACACTTTATCCGTTCTTTGGATTGACACCAAAGTCTCAGCTTACGACAATTCTATTCATTTGAATATGGTATGAAACCTTTATTATATTCGATACAAAAGTTCATGTAAAAAGGGTCAAAGCCTCCTCAAAGTTGAGTCATTTCATCTTTTAATACGCTTTTTTGTTTTTTGATCTCAACACACCCCTCCAAATGAGCTCGTACCATCGACCATATGCGTTTATTAACTGGAATAAAAATCAGACTATAATAGATTATCACTATTTTAAAATCTTGAAATGAGGAAATTGAAAAAGAACAAATACTGACAACGGTCTTCTGATGTCTTGGGCGAAAAACATATACACCACTTTAAATATAACGCTTCATGTGCGCCTTATGGTTAGGGTTTCAATCTAGGTAAGGTTTTGAGGGTTGGTTTCGACTTTGGCTGTTGAGGGCCGGGGTAGGGCTAGGTTTAGAAGCTGGGGTTAGTTTTCAAAGCTAGGTTTGGGTTTGAAGCTAGACGTGTAGACCGACCCGGCTGGGTCGTGACTTTGACCACAGCGCATTTAGTCGGAACTCTTCGTCCGTTTTCTTTCTTTCTCTTTCTTTCTCACTACTCTCCTACAGATTAAGTTAGTATGATCACGTGCTCATTTGTGTGGTGTAGTTTTACATCCCTACAAAAGTTACTTAATTAAATTTTGATCAAGGTCAACTGGGATCACTAAGGTCAAACATCTTACTGTGAGTAAATTTAAAACAAGGTCAGTTTTAGCCCATCCTGTACGACGTATGAGAGTCAATAAAAGTCGTGACATTGATATGTTACATCAACACACCACAGAGAACAAATGACAATCAGTTTTGTAGCCGATTCACAATGACGGCCTCGATTAAACAAATATTTAGGACGCGCACCAAATTCTTCGTCATAAATGAAAAAAAAAAAAACACTTTCTCGAACTAAAAGGGCCTTTTTCATAAATGGCGCATATAGTACGACATCAATACACTTGTTGAGAGAAAAATTAATGATACCAAAGTTACTCCATTGCGATTTATGGGTAAAATACATTGTGAGAAGCGCCCAAATGCTTTCTTTGTGCTAATAAGTATAAACGCCATGATTGATTTCATTTGTTGTCCTCCAAATATGCGCAACTGATATTTAGGACAATTACATGCAAATCTTGGGCAAAAAATAATTTAAGCGTTATTTTTGTTAACATGGCGCGCAAAAACCGAAATCTTGGGTGACGTGGCAGAAGAAATTTGACCGGACACTCAACAATAATTTATAAGGAGTCAGGTTTGCCGCCGTGGGAACCGCTACTCCCTTGCGTACACACGTCAAAGAAACCTTGAAAACACCACACAAATCGAGCACGACGAAGTGTTAATACGACGTCACACCATGGCATAATACATGTGGCTGTTGTGATGATCTATTCCAACACAAAAGTACTGCCGGGGGTCCATGCATGGACATTCGGGGAAACCCGGAAAATAGCAAGTGCTGGGGCACGACGGTTCCGTAGCACCATGGTGAAGTGGATGCAAATGAACACACGGAAATATTTGTGAAAGTGTAATGTACCTTATGCATATTCCCACTGTCAACAGATAAAGACGATGTGCGTACTAAACCACTGCATTTTCGAGCTAATATGGACTTAGTCGATCTATGTGCACATCAAATTGTATACGTGTCTGGAAATTATTATAGAAGGAAATGTAATTGAGATTTTGGCCCAGGGCGAATCTGTTTGACCTTTATGTGCTGTATAAAGATAACAAATGACCCAACCAATGTTTAATATGATTAGCAAGTATGCGCGCTTTTAGTATGATCTAACAATGTGGTGAAGAAGTTCGTTTGTGCGTGGACCCCCCCCACCCCCACAACACACATACTTACGCACTTAAGTGTTAACTTTGAAGAAGAATATACCCTTGAGAAAAAAAGCCAAATTACAACCAGAAGAAAAAATGAAAAAAAAAAAGGGGAAATGGAAAATAAAAGGCAGAAATAAAAGGAACAGAAAGTAGATGGAATGCAAAATTCCAATGGAATGAAAAAAGAAAAAGGTGAAGCTCAACTAGGAATAAGTAGAAATGAATGAAACAAACAAGGCTAGCTCTTAGACTCTTCCAGCACTCTGGTTGTGTTTGCGGCGCAATATATGCCTGGTGTTTAAAAAAAATCAAGTACAAGGAATAGACAAGTATCTTACACTTTGAAAAAATAGCCAATAGCGTGTACATTGGTAAAGACGGGGAATTTAATGCGGCCATGTCCATTAGAATAGAAATTAGTGCCAGAAGCCTCTAGACAAAAATCAGGGTCTTGTCGGAAACGGATGACCATGCAGACCCAGTAGAATCTGGTCCGTGTAAAGGAACAAATGTTTTGAGCGCTGGCTTCTCTCAAAAAAGTGGGCAAAATTTTAGTCAGCTTAGGAAGTTGATGTTAATTAGTCCAGGCCTACAGATTCAGTGAGAGTAAATAAGATCAACTTGTTTTATTAGATTATAATAGGTTTTCCACGGTTTCTAGGACAGCTGTTATGCTGATTTCTTGAAACTGATGGAGGAAGAGAGCAACATTGAACATTTGTAGAACGCACCAAACTAAAAATGGCCCACCCCCCCAAAAAAAAAACAGTTATCTCTTGTTCTCTCAAAGTCTGTTATTGTCAGCCTGTATGTTTTAAAACATTCATTGTGACCAATAAAGATATGATCTGTAGCCACGTAATCAATGAATTCAATATAACCACCAATACAATAAAGTATATGATCGTGATCTACTTTTTACCGCATGTTGGAAGTTGGTCATATATCCTGCGTTTGGCAGTCCATAAAATTAATTACAACCATGAGAACATATTTTTTTTTAATGTGATTATAAAATTCCTTCATATAGGATCCAAGATGGGCTTTCCGATTACGCAAGATGGCTATATTATAATAGCTGTATTAACCTAGTTCTGCAATCTTTGCTGATATCCCTGTAAGCATGGTAAGTCAATCAGATCAAGGTATACATTATGTTAATCCTAGAATCGATAATGAAGATTCCATCCAAAGAAGGGCACCAATATACTCTGGACATGTCACTACTAAATACGATCACTAGTATTTAGGATATATGTTTGTTTGCAGGTTTGGGCGTCCATGCATCCGTATGGGAATATTTGATGATAATGACTCAATGATACTTAAGATAGCCTTACTGGATTTTGGAAGTGAAAATCCACACTAAAAAACCACAAAAATATAATCTTTAGCCTACAGCGTGAACGAATCGGACCTTTAACTGATCGACATTGAAGCCATATTGGCTAGAAAGCAACAAAATACAAAAAAACACGAAAAAACTAAAAAATTTTCTTTTTAGTGTTTTGGTGGCCATTTTGAATTTTTGCATGTCTTCGAAAATGTTCAAGTTTTGCCGTCTAGCATCCAACGGATTCAGATTCAGCAGGAACAACACTGGTCTAGAAACCGTTTGGGTGAAAAAACATTATATCTATATGGTTATAAAACAAGGTCACATGGTCTGTATGCATGGACTATTATTAGATGGCAAGATCCTTGCAAGGGATTTTTCATTTTTGCAGAGGCTTGTGGAGCTCTTGCCGTCACACAATTATATTAGCGGATGTCAGAATTATATCATCACTGAAAAGAGCCAATTTACATGGGGTAAACAGCAGTGCCTCAACAGTGCGCAGGTGTGAGTCACAAATACTCATGAGGAAGAGACGAGATGATGACATGGTTCCACATTTTAGAGACTCTCAAAGTAGAGGTCTGTGGAGGCCTCTCTTTCTTCGGGGATAAAAATTCCTATTAGTGAAAACCAGGCCCTGAACTCAAAAAGTGCAAGCTGGTTTTAACAGAGAAAATCCAGCCACTGAGCATGAGAAGTTAGGAACAAAGACCCATTAAGCCAGACAAAGCCGGTGCAAAGAAACTTAGTGTCCCCCATGAGAGAGTGTACTGGCTACATAGCAACATGTACGGTAAAAAACCGTGACCTTGTGTTGTAGACGAGGGGACCTTTGAGTACAGTGCTGACACAAATGATGCATGTACAGCACTCAATGGAGATCCAATATATAGATGGGTGGTAGGACACTCGTCCACAGACACATGTTTTATGCACCGGCAATTGTAATAAGAAAATTACCCATTGTTTTCTTTTCATGCCATGTGCATGTCTCAAATCATTGTAATAAAAAGTTGACTGTAGATCATTTGCCATCAATAACACTGACAACAAAATAACCCTAAACTCAACCCAATGCCAACCAATAAAATTCAGTAGATATGCTGCTGGAAAGACCCTCTTAATGCATGTCCCTAAAATTTACACTTGCGCTACAACTTCTGGTTAAAACAGGTGTCTCTGTATTGGTTTTTGGTTGGGGATCCAAGATGTCCGCATGTCTGCTTAATCATCTAATATACAGTTTACTGTTGTGTAGCCAACCGTTGTATAAAGATCACTGTCAGGACGACATATGCATTCAATCCACAATTCTCCTGATGCCGTTTGTATAGTGTGTTTCCCAAGACCGATCTTCCAACCTGTGACCAAGCCGTTCCATTAGCATGGATAGGAGTCTACTTACCAAGGAAATATCGATAGAATTATTGAACAAAAAAAGCCACATAAAAAATACTTAGGTTAACCATATCCATTTTACGCTGACATTAACATCCATGTCACATCACGCTGTCCCTGATCGTCTGCACTGTTCTTACATAGACCATGTTATTTACCCAAATCTTACCAAAATCCTACAGACTAAAAAGGTAATCTTACTAATGCAAGGAAGTTGAAAGAAATTACAAAATAAAAATAGATGATGGGCCTTTGCAATGATGGTAACTAGCCCCACTCCATTGCTTTAAAGTTATAGCTTTGTGATTCCAGTCACTTGCCGATTTCACAGGTCATGATTTTCAAAGCCTTTTCATTTCAACTATACGCAAATGGTCTGATTCCCGGCTTCTTTTTAATTGAACCATTCAAAATAGTTGCTTCATTAATTCAAAAATTATTCAGAAATGGTCGGTTAATATGGTTTCAACAGGGGCAACATTCTTACTTACATACAGTAACCCGTCAGATTAAAAATGACCGGAAAATAGGACAAAACAGTGATACTTTGGACAACTGGCAAATATATACCTGAGACAGTAGTACATCCTTACTTTTGATCATCATCCCTGCCACATCCGCGCACCAAGATGAGAAAGAAGAGGTGGTCGACTTCTACTTCGAAAGATTAACTGTTCAACCGCCTATTAATCTCAATCGGCTTAAATCTAAGCGATTGGACCAAAAGACCCGACGCTACTTGGGCTCGGAACATACATAACCTGTTCATAAATCCCAGAAATATTCCAAATACCCAGTTCTCAATTGGTATTTGCACAGGGTCTATACACTTTGGTTGTGACCAGTACAGAGCGGAACACGTACTTCGCCTGCAATCCAGTTATAAACAACTTTGACCCCAAATTTTCACGTAATTTTTGGCACTTTGGACACTTTTTTGACACAAAAAGTATTGTTTAGATGTATTGAAAATGCCTTTATCTAACCCTTCATCATACTTATATTCACAGGAAATAACCGGATGTTTGTAAACATTCGGCTAAAATAAAACATCTTTTATTGACCCCACAAAACCTTGAATCAATGTTAGGCTTACCGAAAAAGGGTCGATTTGATTTTGCTGATTTCTTTCTTTTCGTTAAAAAGCCCCTGATTTCCTCAATTATTTATTTTCGCCAACGATTAAAATAATAACAATCAGTCAGAACAACCGAGGAGTTCATTACCAGCGGAGATCTTTTAGCTGGAAAATTAAAGCTATTTCGTGGGAGTGTGGTCAATTACTTCCTGTTGTGAAACATTCCCGAACGGCCAGCTTGAGGGCGGTTGAACAATTACTTCAAAGGTCCAATCGAGTGGCACTTGAAGTTTCTAACAATGAGCTGATGAATGAGAGTAATCCTGGTAACGGATTGCAAAATCGAGCCATCTCCTTCGTTCTCATCTTCTCTGTTGTAACGCGTGCGGAATTGATCGAGACAACCTTATAATTCCTTCCTTGTAACCTTATTGTGCTGATATACCGGCAAGACCAGTGGCTTCCAACGGGTAATACAGTTGGCACAAAAGTATCTCGGCATGTTTCGATCAACTTCCGGAAAATTTATAAAAAATTCTTAAAGTTATCAAAGTATTACAGTTTTGTTGGCTTAGGTTGGTCTTTCATGTAACACCTTGATTGTTAAAAAAGTGCAAAAATGGCCGAGATAGAACGCATGAAAGAAGGAAGAACATTCAAACCAAAGTTGTAGTGTTTTGGAGGGAGTTTCCAGTGGCAGTGCAGTGTACTGAGACACGAACACGCTGACCACCAATCAATTTGCATTCTAGACTTTCTAGCTTATGCAGTCGGGAAACCTCTTTGTGTAAACTCAAACACACGTATTTTATATTGTGCAATGTCGACCCAAGCGAAACTGGGGAGCTGCTCTTATGTGGAAGATACAATCTAAGTGTTTATGGCATCTTCAATTGAGTGATTAATAGGAAGCTCGGGACCCGGCAAGTGTAGAAAATTGTAGTGTATTTTCACACATTTTTTTTCCAAAGATGTGTTTGTACATTCATACATATAGGCAGATACCATTTTGTATGGACGTTCCTGTAAGTGATGCACGAAAAGGCCAAGAAAAAACAAGTTGGTTTTCTTCTCAGAAGACCGCACGTATTTTGTTTAAATTGGGTTTATCTACTAGAGTGTGGGGCATGTTCTTGTGTGCTGTTGTGGTCGTAGTCCCCATCAGAGAGGAGGGCAAACCAGTGGTAAATTCATAATAAATTAATCAAAATCATATAACCGTCTGTGCCCCCCCCCCAAATAAAACTTGCCACATTTTCTTGACAAATGATAATTATCACTTCCAATTTATTTTCCCCAATCAGTGACCAATATGCTAGACTAAGCAACATTGGAGCTAAAACATATTCAATTAACGGCCGGTGTGCGGTTAGAAAAAAACTTCAGATCCTTTTCATGTGGAGTGCAGGACCATGTTTTTATTTCCGGTTGAAAGACTAATATGTGTTATCACCTCTCCGATTTGACGGAAAAAATCTTTTGTTAATGACGTAAGCGCAAAAGACTATCCTCATTCGCAAATAAATTAAATTTTGAATTCTATAGGGGTGTTCACTTACTTTGTCCATGTTTTCATCATTTATTCGAAAAAGAGAAGAAAGACAAACCAAACATCATGCCAGAATGTGCTGGGCAAAGCTTTGACTAAACCTTTTGTGCAGAATAAAAGCCGTAACTTATGCTTAACTTCATTTGTATTCAATTTACCGCGTTTTTAGAAGAAAACTTAGGTCCAAGGGACCTTTATCATATGTAAATTAGTTAGTTATTGTGAAAGAAGACGGGTATTTTGTTACTCAACCGAATCGTGGAGGTGATAACATCTGGAGATAAAAATGGCTCGCTACTCGGGACATTTGTAAATTTAGTTAATGGTTTGCTGAAGTCTATACATATCCTTTGGTCATGATGTTATGAAAGAGAAATTGACCGTGACATTTTATTCATTTTAAGAAAATGTGCAAGTTTTATTTGGGGCACAGACGGTTGTCATGTTAATAATTTATCAGAATTTTACACCAGGTTTTGTCATCCCTGTGAAAGGGACACGGAATTGTATGCAGCTTCGTTTGGTTACGTTCCAATAGTCTAATCGATAATTTTTATTTAGGGTTGTACTCACTTTTTTGTGTGTAAAAAAAAAGTAGAAACAAAATGAAAAAAGTGGCAAAACTGCCAAATGCGGTGAAATTGACGCAAAGCGATGAACGTGAAAAATCAGGTCTTGGAAAGGAAATATTATGAGCAAAATGTGTTTTCGACATGAGCCAGCTCATGCCAATACGGTAGGTATGACGGTTGTGTTGCAATGAGCGCAGTATTCTATGCACTTTGTACTCAGACGATTAAGATACACGGTAGTGGGTCCACCAAGTTTTAAAAAAATAACAACTAAACAAACACCAAGAAAAACATCAAAAAACAATTAAAACCGCCAAGATACAAACAACACACACCGTGGGTATATTAACAGAAACAACTTCCATTGTTTGACGCGGCGTTGACGAGAAATAGCGCGTTTGACGAGACATAGCACTAGGTGGCCCACTGATCATCAATTAAATCACCTTAACCGCTCGTAATACACAACCAGAGAATGTATTTCAAACCACAACAGTATATGAACATTTTCATGTGCAACATATGAAATATGAAAACGGAAACGAGGAATTAGAAGTACTTTCAAACGGCACTTATAACGACTTATAGTCGGCAGTGCGAAACTATTACAAGTGGTCTCACAGAACTTAAAGCCTTATTTACGAATGGGAATAGTAGCCAAACTTACTACATAATTTATATGTATCCTCATGATGTGCCTTTAGTGATAATATGAAGATAATTCACGCTATGCAAAGAAAATGACGTTTAACGGATTCTTTTTTTCAACTCACTACTTGCGCCATCACTTACTTTCATACCCAACAATTTGACGTACGCAGTAGCGTCCTCGTGGCCGAGCGTCTAGCGTGCACGTTATGATTACTTTGGATAGTCTCTTGTTGTCGGTTCGAGTCCGGCGGTTAGCCACGACGTTCAGCCCACATTAAAATTGACCCGAGAGTAAGATCATTTCTTTACTTGCGGTCACCTTGGCCATAGAAGTTAGTGGAATGAAAAGTATAATTGCTATAGTTCAAACATTTCCAAATCCGTATTAAGATCCACGGTAGCTGTGTCCACCAAGTGTTAAAAATACAAACAAAAAAATAAGAAAAAAAAGCAAAAAAGCATTAGAAAATCCTGATACACAGCGACACACCCCGTGAGTATATTATCAGAAACCAACTTCCCTTTGTTTGGCGCGTGTTTGACGAGTAACACCACTAGGTGAGAGTGTCGTTGAAGACCGCTAAACTACTCGTAATACAATAGCTCAGGATGTATTTCACCCGAAGTATATTTGGTAAATTTCAGGCGAAGATATGAATTTAGACAACCGGAAACGACGAGTTAAAAAAGGCCTTTCAAACGGTCTGTATAGCGATTTTTAGTGGCAAAATGTGAAACTTAAAAAAAACGGTCTCACAGACCTACAGCCTTATACGAAATTAATATTGACAGAATTTAGTACAAGGTTGTCTTTTATCTAATGATGTGCCTTTTAATGCTAAAACATTGAAAAATAATTACTTCATACAAAGAAAATGCTGTTTAACGGAATTCTTTTGTTCAACATTCACTAGATGAACCCCACTAGCATATAAACAATTCGAGTCTAGGTTAAAAGTTCTCCGTGGGCGCAGCGTCTAAGCAATAGCGTCAATTGATTGTACTTTTGGTAGTCGGTTGTGTCAGTTCGAGTAAGCCTGTGGCCCACCACTTTCGGCATATTTAACTGATGCTAGTCTTCAGTATGTAATCATTCTCTTTAATTGTAGGCAACGGTCACCCCTGACCATTGAAAACTGATTGGAAGTATATGTAAATTGTTAGTATTCAGTTATTTTAGGAAACCCAAGGTTGATCGTTGCGATTTTACAAATTCTGTGGAATATTTCATAACAATAGATATGTTGTTTTTGAAGTATTTCGTAAAATTTTTTATATCTAAAAAGTACTAACTAGGACGGAAAATGAGACCACAATTATTAAAATAATACGGTGATTTTCTCAATTTGAACCGAAAATTAATATTACAGGGGAAAATTTCTGCAGCTATTGTATGAGAAAGCTGCTTATTTCTTTTCATACAGAGGACAAACTAGTTTAAAATTATCAAGGAAAAACGATCAATAAACTAGTGCTCCTTGACAAAAGTGTAAGCGGCCATAAAGCACACAAATCTGCAATGTATTTCATTGTATGTAGAGCCCGTATATGAACTATTCGATTCATAATTATAAATTTCGTTTGAAACTTCTAGGGAATGTTTCAAGGGAATACAATTCGAACGAAATCTAGCTAACTTTGATGGCCCACTGGTTAAGATAAGGAAATTATTGATTTAAGTTGGGGGTTCCGTCGGTCGAGGCCCTACCATTTCGACTTATTAATTAATGTTATTATATATAGTAAGTCTCAGTTGGTGCTATCATTTTTTTAGTTTACAGATTAATTTCATGAATAAAGTAGAATTCACGTATGAAAGTTGATTTTTTATTGAGATTTTAAGTTAATATCACGTAAAAATAACCTCGTAAACACTGACAAAGTTCATCTAGTTCACATTATTCCATGAACAAAATGTAGTGCGTCATGTGTAGACGTGTAATCTGTTAAACAAATAAGTTATAATTATGACAAATATGTTCTCTAACAAAAAGTTGTCCTCTGGCTAGATCGGTGGGTAACTCCCGTAAGATTTTACATGTATTCATATAAATTGAATCGAATTTTGAATGCCAAAAGGCTAGATAAATATGGTTTGTGAATTTCCATGCGTTGCTTCGGTGTGGAAATTTTACCTGTTCAGACATAATGTTCATATTTTGCAGAGATGCCACGTTTCACCGGGGTCTTTTATGCGCTATGCCAGTTAAAGGATGCATCTGATTGTCTATAGCTTCGTAGAAATTAACATGGATTTCCTTAGAATTTCCACATGGTCCTGTTGGTCAAAAATACGTCTTTTTCTAAATACAAAAGCAGTAACTCAGTATTTCTTTTAAAATGTAAAAGACCGTGTATTATCACAACAAGGGACAAATGACAATATACACTTAATCAATTTTATGCCTTTTTAATTTATTTTTGTGGAAAATTGCCAAAACGTTAAAGTATCTGAATATCTCAGTAAACTGAAGAAAAATATTAATGCAAAAACACTAAAAGTTTATTTTCCACTATAATAAATTTTATATAAATCTCAAATTTTGATGATAGTATTTTGATGTTCAAAAAAATAAAGGGAAATCTAAAAAAAAACGTTCAAACGTAAAAAAACACCAAGTTTTAAAAAAGAGTACGAGCCGTCTAAGTTAATAAATGTAAAGAGAGCACCGCAGTCTACTCAAGTGCGTGCCCCATTGGCAAACTGGGTCCCCATTTCTTCTAAAATGCAAAAGAAAATACCCGTTTTCCCACCATCAACCTCCAAAACAGCCCAAATATAATTAGTGTCATGCTTAGAGGTGCTAAGCAATACTGCAGGGTCAAAACAACCCCTCTTCCTACGTAAAGACAACCAGGCAGCGGGACCTTCTATGGTCTTACGGTACCCTTTCTTTAGCTGTAGGGTATCTCACAGAAAGATGGTACAATACCCAGAACATACGTGAGTTAGACTCTAATCACAGAACTCATAACCAACATACCTTCTCTAGAAAAGTTCGATTGCAGATCCGTCGAAACACAGTGGCATTGGGAGGACAATTGATGTTACAAGGAGATTGGCTTAGTCCGTATGAATACATCTCACAAAAGATATCAGCAAGAAAACAAACGCAACTAAGAAATATAAATTTCAAAAGTATTCAAGTCAGCACAAGACGCCCTTTACACAAGAAAGAGGAATACTAATTCAAATGCCATATAACCTAAGAACAAATGCAGTTGGATATTTAAAGCAAACAATTTGGTCTAATATTATGGTCCTTTAATGAAGTGTCACAAACGTTCTCAACAAAAGAAATTAGGAATGGAAGAATGGGATCCAAGTTTGCCAATGGGACAGACGCACGTGAGTATACTTTGGTGCTCTCTTAACATTTATTAACTTTATACGGCTCGTACTCCTTTTTAAAACTTGGTTTTTTTTACGTTGAACGTTTTTTGGTAGATTTACTACAGAGATCGGAAGCAAAACTGTAGTCTATTGTCGACAACTCGAGCGTATCGAGCCAGGTCTGTTTCGGATGGCAAGGTTTGGCCGCACGGTGGCGCTATGAAGCACTTAACATTAAGTGACCAAGGGGTTTTCCACCCCGTTGATGCCGGGGGGCGGGGGGGGGGTGGGACCCACACAATAAGGGAACCACTTTTCCCAAGGAATTTTTGCACGAAATTTATACCACACGTGACGGGTCATAAGACAAACCCAAATCAGCAATAAAAAATGAAAATTGTTATCGGGCTGCAAAATTAGGGGTAAAAAACAGTGTTTTAAGACGTGCGAAAATGGACAAAGACGTGAAAATTGAAATGAAACATTGCGCTTACATCAAACTTTTGAACACTTTTTTATGCTGATATCATTCTGAGGACCAAAATACATATATTTAACAAAAAAAAACTGCAGTTTTAGGGCTCCTGTATTTGAACGGGTGTGAATAATACACATCGCATTTCATAGACTTTGTACAGTAACGGTTTAGGGCAACGCATGATGAAATCGTTGTTTCAGCACATAAAGGGTTAATTATTTAATGTTACTAATATTGTTTACTTACATGTAGGTGGAACATATATCAGAAAAAAGAAATAGCTTTGGTCTTTGATAATTAAAAATTATTCTCAGATGACTTACGTTAGTGCCCAAGGGGGGGGGGGGTGGTTCCATGGGACCCACACTAATGAGACATAATGGCTTGGCGATTTAATTTTTTTGGATGAAAAGAAGAGCATTTAAAAGATAGACAATTACAAAACAATCGGCGCAAAAAAATCCCCGCGTAAGCGGCCAGCGCGAAAACAATTTGGGGAAAGCTGGTTAACTGTAGTGTTAGTTTTCCATGAGCGAGGTATCCTGCAAATCAGGCAATTTACCCAATTCTGTGCTCAATTCATGACCTTACGTTGAATATAATTTTTAGCACCGGCAAATTAACAATTTATGTGTTGGCCATGTTCCAATATTGTATTGATTTGGACCCCCACACAAATTGCAACAGAAAACAATTTTGGTGTTAATAGACTCTGATAATAGTCCAAAATAATATATTTAACAGTCTACCAAAAGCAAACCTCGTGGAACTGTAGAAATAAACTGTTAAATTTGTCCCCACTAGATAAGTAAAGGTAAATAGATTCTTTCGTTTGAACGTGTATATAAGGGATTACGAGCTATGACTAGTGAATCCCATAGGGACCCAGTAGCCCCCAGTCACATTTTGCATTCCAATTATGCCAAAGATATTCAGGGATGGGGCAACCAGATATTTCGGGTTCTGCACCATTAGACGAACAATGGTGACACCATTTTATAACGGACGGATATATCTGAAAATTTTCCCCCACATGTCGACTTGAACCTATTTTGACTCATAACTATTGACCTAAACCTGTAGATATGGCAAACTATACCTTTTTTGAATCCTGGAAATGATAACGAACACGTTGGCATACTTTATGACGCGTTTTGATACTTTCATATTTGACCCCTGTTAAACCTTACCCCCTTAAAAGATATGTTCCACTCCTTTGATGTAGTAGCACTTTTGTATGTTGTTTTAAAAGTATTCTCAAGATCGACAATTCTGTAGGAATGATTCTGTTGCAATAGTGTTGGGGTAAGGCAGCATTCATACTATTTTGATGGCCTAATAACATCTTTTTCATAAGATTTCAAAATTAAAATTAAAATGTCCCATTAGATCCTATTCTGTTAAAAAATGAGTTTGAGAAATAAAATGGTCCACATTTGTTTCAATCTGGTGGTATGAAAGAGGAAAATACACATTTAATTAGGGGGGTATGGGGTTCTGAAGCAGTGCACTGAAATGATTTCTTAATTTTCCTAATTAGTGTATAACATGGTAGATATATATTATTACAATTTTGATAAATACGGCCTTCGTGGTCACTAGCCCCGTTTTGCTTAAGATGTGTTCCAAATTCATGTTCATCGCATGTAGCGTTTTCTAGTTACGTTCGTTATAGTGTTGGGATGTTTGCGATTTTAACAGAAACGAGTTTAGAAAAAATTGGGGTGCTTTTGACGTGATATGGAATTTTATTTTTTAAATGCATTTTATATGAAATTATCATTAATTATAATGAAAGGAATCATCGAAATAGGTGCATCATGTCCTTAATAATTTTTAAAATAATTTTCTTAAATATCGCAGGGTGAGGAAACAATAAAATACATAAAAGATCACTTACCCAGTGACATTTAATACTTACTTTATGGAAAGGATAATATGAGATTTATTACTTCAACCTAGCCAAAATAAATGATGTTAATAGTTCATAATATATATTTTAAAACTATCTTAAATATAACCCCCCTTGAAATTTTTCACATGATAAAAAATAGGAAGATGGTGCATTTTTGGCAAATTTCGCGTAAAACTACTTGACTGTATCAGCATATCTCGGGACCGAATGTCCGATTGCGATAGATAAAAAGCATTTTGTAGATTACGTCTAAACAAGTAGCAATTGCATTGATCTCATTCTGGATTAGAAACAATTTTTTACTCAATATTCAAACCCCATACCCCACCCCCTCTTACCTCAGTATATTTTGCGATATTCAAAAGAATGTCCGTAATACATTGAAATTTAAATTAATAAGGTCATTCACTATAGTCGTCAAATGGAGTGTACAAATGTGGGTCATTTTAAAATTATCCATGGCATTGAAATGCAAAGTGATTGCGTATTAAACGGTGTCAAGGCTTTTTTACAAAGAACACGAACGGGTGCGAATCATTGATTTGAAAATAGCCCGACACACCAAAACTAAAAATATGTTATACATATGATACTGTCGGTAAGCTTCTCGATCAGTTGAGGGTATCGTTGAATTACCATAACAATATGTTCAGAAATGCACGTGCAAACCAATACATTGATATGGTCGAATTATTGTTTGGTATATTCGTCTCAGCGTTGTAGATGTTCTTGCTCGGACCTGTGAGTGAGTAGCAGGACGTATCCAAAGCATAAGAGAATGAGAACTAATTTGAATCAAATGTAACATGTCCAAAGGTCTAGGAAATGCGCAAAAAATGAATGTTCACATGCATTCTTCAAATTTCCTAAAAGTTGCAGAACAAGAAATGCCTTAAAATCTATCGCTTCCCCTTTGTTTTTTTATAAGTGGCTATGGTAAAATTGAAAGACAGTTCATTCAACGGTTTTGGAGGAATAATCAGGCAATTGGGGCACATATTAATGCCGATTAGGGATTTTCACATACAAAATCCCAAAATCTGTATCAAGATCGCGTTTTTAGTTTTGTTTCCCTTTTGTTCGTTTGTCTGGTTTTTTTGATTCATTTTTTGGGTATTACGGAGAATCGCGTCTAAAATCACCGGTGAATTTATTCTGGACGTCCACCCCACCCAATGTCGAAACCCGACAAGAGAGAAAAAAATAAGGATTAGCACCCTCTACTGATAAGGTCGGTTTTGGCACTCTCTTCGTGCGAACGTTGTTATCATCGCAAAAGATCCATGAAATACCATGTCCTAATGATTTACATGAAAATTTTCATACCCCAAAAGGGAGAAAGATCAAGTGTAATAGGCCACGTGTTTTCGGCATTTCTGGAATTCAATGGAGTTACATAGCTGGATAGCTTGCCTTTTTTTGTTTTGTGCGGTAATACCGCGAGATGACCGACATACTTGTAGGATTTTTGTGCTCAATTAACGATTGGTAATTCAGTTTCAGGTTTGCTAGGCCCGTAGCCAGGAATTATGCGGGGGGGTGCGGAATTGCCAGAAGCGGACCTTTTGCGTACAAAAAAAAATTTCGGCTCTCTGCGCTTCGCCGGTGACCCAAAATTGTCACCGTCGTTCCAAATTCTGAAAGAGCGGGGGTCGGGGGCGGGGGGGTGGAAGGGGAAGGAAGATGAAAAATTTGTCGCAGCGCTTGAGACAACAACAGTATGCGATTGGTTAACAAAAAATACGCGAGTCATGATTAGTCATCAATACCATGCCACCACAACACGCTTAAGGGACCAAACTTTTAATTGCCAACACGGACCTTAAGAACAGCGGCGAAAGAGGACCTTCAAACATTCAGATAAAGCGGACCTTTGTCATTTTGGGGGTGCACCTTTCCTGTTAAAAAAAAACACTCGCACTTGGAGGGACTCGAACCGGAGACCACACCGTAATTACGAGACGGCGATTTGTCGACTGAGTTGTGATCAGCCAGGGGTTGGCAGAGGAGCGATAGATATATCTATAGGTGTTAGATCCGAAAGGTGACCGAAAGGTCGTGGGATCAATTCCCACACTTGGCACTAAAAGTTGATTTAATGGTTTGATTTTAGAGTAGAGATTACAATGAAACAGTAGGAGTTGGCGAGGAAAGTAGAAATTCAAATTTATTCATCTCAACATCAAAAATACATCAAACACAATATCATTATTACTATAGTCGACTCGGAAGCGAACGTTTCGCCCTACCCCTGGAGTATTGGAACCTATTCCAATAAGTCGGAGAGGGGCTTCTACCGGAAAAGCATTCAAATGCACTGCCTCGCACCGGATTATTTGGAGGACCCTCCGGTCATGTTGACTCACCTCACCTGCCACTAATACATTTCATTAGAGACGTTAGTCTGTATATGAATTGGTATTCTAATTTTGAAAATCCAAAAAGGTGATGACAGAAGACAGTAAGTGTGCCCGTATGGGGGGTAGGTACTGCCTTGATTGCAGTTGGAGAAAGAAAAAAATTGAACTTATGTCAACGTTTGGATTAGAGGGGAGCGGGGCGTGTTTGTGGTTAGAGCTATAAATTGGATATGATACCAGGGCCGAAAGGC
This sequence comes from Ophioderma brevispina, assembly GCA_023653785.1. Taxonomy (NCBI): domain Eukaryota; kingdom Metazoa; phylum Echinodermata; class Ophiuroidea; order Amphilepidida; family Ophiodermatidae; genus Ophioderma; species Ophioderma brevispina. The sequence goes on along the minus strand of JAMKCH010035070.1, from coordinate 8,005 downwards.
TTGTTTTTTTTTGTGAAGGCAAAAAGGGGTGAGCTTTTGGATGAATTCTTGAGAGAAAGTTATTTCAGAAATGAACAGTACATCTACAGATTTGCCAAAGTGGAAGATTCATGTTTCAAATGGGGGAGTTCAATTGAGGAAATGTATAATGAGTATGCTCGGAGCCTCGGCGAGAGGTGGTGACTTTAAAATGTAAACAAATTTGGAAAGTCTGCAAGCATATTGGAGATGATTGATTTTTAACATGAAGACACATTTTAGAGGGTACTTAAACGAAGGCTGGAAGTTGTGGGTGTTTGTATAGGACCCGACTGTTACCTTTTGCGAGTTGGTTTGACTTGATGTGGACTGAAGAATGTACATAAGAATCAAGTATCAAATCCAATATTCCAAATGCATTGTGTTCAAATCTACCTTACGTGAATATAATTTGTTCTTACACGGCTCACATTAAACATTTATGTGTTTGGCCATGTAGTCCCCAATATTGTATGATTTGACCCCACACCAAATTGCAACAGAAACAATTTTGGTGTTAATCACTCTGAATATCCAAAAATAATAGATAAAAGTCCCTACCAAAATCAACCTAGGGGAACATGTAGAACTAACTGTTCAATTTGTCTCCACTAGATAAGTAATGTAAATAGATCTTTGTTTTGAACTTTTATATAATACTTACAGAGCTATGACTATTGACTCCCAAGACCCATTAGCCCCCAGTCCATTTTTGCATTCCAATATGCAAAGAAATATAGATGGTGAACCAGTATATCTGTTCGGGTTCGGTACCATTAGACGAACAATTGACACCATTTTTATAACGGACGGATATATCTGAAACTTTCCCCCCACTTGACCTTGAACCTATTTTTGGACTCATAACTATTGAACTACAACCTGTAGATATGGCAAACTATCCTTTTTTATCCTTGGAAATGTCACGCACACCGTTGGCATACTTTTCGACGCGTTTTGATACTTTCATATTTGACCCCTGTATAACCTTACCCCCTTAAATATATGTTCCAATCCTTTGATTTTAGTAGACTTTATATGTTTGTTTTTCAAAGTAATTCTCACTCCAATTCTGTAGGAATTGATCTGTGCATTAGTGTTGGTTAAGGCCGCATCTACTATTTTGCTGGGCCTAATAACATCTTTTTCATAGTATTTTTCAAAATTAAAATAAAATGTTCCAATTAAGATCCTATTCGTTAAAAATTATGATTTGAGAAATAAACTGGTCGGCACATTTGTTTTCAATTCTTGTGAATATTGGAAATAAAAATACACCTTTTATTTAAGAAGGGGGGTATGGGGTCTGAAGCCATGTTAACTTTGAATGATTTTCTTAAGTTTCCTAAATAGTTGTATATACGATTTATCTATCATATATTACAATTTTGGAAAACGGCCTTCGTGGTTCACTAGCCCTGTATTTGCTTAATATGTGTTCCACTTTCATGTTCATAGCATGTAGCGTTTTCTAGTTACGTTTCGTTCTCCTTTTGGATGTTTGCGTATCTTAACGAAACGAGTTATAGACAAATTGAGGGTGCTTTTGCCGTGAAATAGGAATTATTTTTTTTAAATTTCATTTTAAACGGAATTATCATAATTATTAATGACAGAATCATCGAAATAGGTGCATCCATGTCCTGTAATTTAATTTTAAAATAATTTTTCTTAAATATCGCAGGGTGAGAAACAATAAAATACCTAAAAATCACTTACCCAGGGACATTAATTACTTTAAATTATGGAAAGGATATATGGTATTATTTACTTCACCTAGCCAAAAAATGTGTTAAAGGTTTTCATAAATAATAGCTTTTAAAATATCTTAAATATAACCCCGTGAAATTTTCACAGATCAAATATAGGACGATGGTGCTTTTTTGGGGCAAATTTCTCGTACACCTACTTGACTTTTCTCATCCATATCTCGGAACCTAATGTCCGATTGCGATCGACTAAAAAGCATTTGCTAGATTAACAGTCTAACAATTTACCCATTGCCATTATCTCATTTTCTTGGATTAGAACAATTTTTTATCAGATTCAAAACCCATCACCGCCCCCCCTCCCTCTTAACTCAGTATATTTGGCGATATGCAAAGAAAGTCATTAATACATTGAACTTTAATTACTAAGATTCGCCCTATAGTCGTCCAAATGCGTGTACAAAAATTGGGGTCATTTAAAATTATTCAATGCTGAAATGCAAAAGTGATGGAGTATTAAACTGTGTTCAAGCTTTTTTACAAATAACACGCCCGGGTGAGCATCATGATTTGAAAATAAGCCCGGGCCAAACTAAAATCTTGTGTTAGACATGGAATGTTCGATTACTGCTTCTCGATCAGTTGAGGTAATCGTTGATAACCATAACAATATCGTTCAGACCCTGCACGCTGTAAACAATCCATTAGTTACTTTCTTCGAATCTCTGTTTGGTATATTCGTCTCAGCGTTTGTAGATGTTCGTGCTCGGACCTCGTTATTTGGTAGCAGGACGTATCCAGCATACGAGAATGGATACTAATTTTGCATACATAACATTCCAGTCTAGGAAAATGGCGCAAAAAATGAATTTTTTCACATGCACTTGCTTCATATTTTCCTACAAGTTTGCAGAACAATTGCTTAAAATTATCCTCTTCGAGTGGTCTGTAAAATTTGGAAAGAATTATCACGCGGTTTTGGAGGAATTATCAGGCAAATTGGGGCAACATAATGCCGATTTAGGGATTTAGCACATCCAAAATTCCCAAACTAGTACAAAGATCGCAGTTTTTAGTTTTGTTTTCCCTCTTTGATTCGTTTTGCTTGTTTTTTTTGAATTCATTATTTTGGGGTCTTACCGTAGAATCGCGGTCTACATCACCGGGTGCCTTTATCGGACATGTCGAAAACCTCGACAAGAGATAACAAAAAATGATTAGCACCCTCTAACTGTACGGTGGGTTCCTGGCACCTTTTTCGTGTGTAACGTTTGTTATCATCGCCAAAGATCCATGAAAAAAAAAAAATACCATGTCCCTTAATGATTTTACAAAATATTCATACCCCAAAGGAGAACTATCAAAGTCTTAATAGCCACCTTTGTTTATTCGAGCATTTTCTGGAATTCAATGTATGTTTAACTAGCTGGTACTTGCCTTTTTTTTTTTTTGGTCGGTATACCGCGAGATTACCGACATCGTACGTGACTATTTGTGCTCAATTAACGATTGGTAATTCGTTTCCAGGTTTGCTCAGGCCCGTAGCCAAGGAATTTTATGCGGGGGGCGGAGTTGCCAGAAGCGGACGCTTTTTCGTACCAAACAAAAATTTTTCTGCTCGCTGCGCTCGCCGGTTGACCCATATTTGTCCACCGTCGTCTCCAAATTCTGAAGAGCGGGGGTGGGGGGGGGTTGGGGAAGGAAAAAAAATAAAAAAATTTCGTCGCAGCGCTGAGAAACAACAGTAATGCGATGGTTAACAACTGCCAAGAGTCATGATTAGTCATTCATATACCATGCACCACAACCCCTTAAGACAAACTGTTAATTGCCAACACGGACCTTAACAAGCAAAGCGACCTTCAACATCATAAAAGCGGAAATCGGGACCTTTGTCATTTTTGGGGTGCACCTTCCTTTTAAAAAAAAAAACACGCGCACTTGCTGACTCGAACCGGAGACCCCGTATTACTCTAGCACGGCGATCTTGTCGACGAGTTTCTATCAGCCAGGGTTTGGCAGAGGAGCGATAGATATTATCTATAGTGTTTAGATCCGAAGGTGCCCGCAAGGTCGTAGGGATCAATCCCACCTTGGGGCACAAGTTGATTTTATTATTGGTTTATTTCTTAGAGTTAGAGATTACATGAAAACATCAGAGTTGGGCGAGGAAGTAGAAATCAAGTTTATTTCCAATCTCACCTCAAAAATACATCACACACAATATAATATACTATATCGACTCGCCGATACGTTCGCCCTAACCCCCCCTGGAGTTTTGGACCTATTCCAATAAGGTCGGAGAGGGGCTCGTACCGGAAAAGCATTAAAATGCACGTGCCGCACCGGATTTATTCTTGGAGGACACTTCCGGTCATTTGACTCATCACCTGCCACTAAAGACATTTTCATTATGAGACGTTAGTCTGTATATGGAATTGGTATTAATTTTGAAAATCCAAAATGTTGCTGACAGAAGACAGTAAGTGGGCACCGTATTGGGGGTAGGTACTGGCCTGTTTTGTGTTGCATGTGAGAAAAAAATTGAACTTCTGTTCAACCCGTTTGGGATAGGGAGGGAGAGGTTTGTTTGAGCGATAAATTGGATATGTATGTGTTGAAGTTCTTCTCCAGGCCGAAAGGCTTGTTTTTTTTTTGGAAGGAAAAGGTGGTATTTTTGGATTGAATTCTGAGGCAAGTTATTTCAAGAAATGAAGAATTACAGAGTTGCCAAAGTGGAATATTCAGTTTCTAAATGGGGAGAGTATTAGAAGTATCATTATGAGGAAGGAAAAGTATTTATAATGAGTATGCTCGGAGCCTCGGCGAGAGGTGGTGAATTGAATAAAATGTAAACAAATATTGGAAATCTGAAGGCATATGGCGATGATTTAACAGAGAACATTTAGATGGTACTAAAGAAGGCTGTGTAAGTTGTTGTGTGGTATCGGACACGAATGTTACCTTTTTTGCGAGTTGGTTTGTGACTTGCATTGTGGGGACTGAAAGAATGTAACATAAGAATCAAGGTAGGTATTCAAATCAAATATCCACCATTGCATTGTGTCCAAATTATCTTAAATAATGCTGGTAAATACGGTATAACATCGCGACTTATATATATGCAGTACCTCATCTATTGTATTAGGGGGATAATGGTTGATGAAAATTGATTAATGATTCTAATCTCATATTGTGGCCTCTTTATCATGCTTTAATGATATGTGTAAATGCTTTAATGTACTGTGAACAAAATCCAATATCCCATAAGACATTGTGACAAATTATCCTGATACGTGGTATAGAAGATCGTTCCAGATGTGTGTAAAAACCTCATCTAAGTCCATATTGTGTCATGGGATATGTGTATTGTATTGAAGGAAATGCATGAAATACATGTATCATAACCTTTAATGGGCCGTGGCCACTTAAAAGGCTCCGGGGATTCTCTGCTATCGGCCTAATGTTTATTGTCAAATGAACCCATGTTTCCTTTTGCTAACTAATAGATAAAAAAATATAAGTATTTGCCGTTTGGTGTGACAGATTTTGGTATAATCAAAAAGGTTGTAACATAGAAAAAAATCAGCCCAATTTGATATCTTAGACATGACATGCTGTCACTATAGTTTATTTTTTAGGTTATTTGGAAGACCATGTTCAGGCAGATTAGAAATGAAGGCCCCCGGCTGTAAGGAAAATTATAAAAATAGAAAGAATATATATAACGAGAATGAGATTATGGGATGGGGGGGTGAGGGTGGGGCACTCCAACTCTATCAGTGGTACGGAACGGAATATGTGTGGCCCGACTTTTTGTTAGCAGACGTAGTCTTGTGTATTAATTGAGGGTCCAAAAAGTGTGGGCAGAAGACATGAATTGTGTACGTATTGGGGGTAGGTACTGCCTTTCGCATTGTGAGTGGAAATTGAACTTCTGTTAATGGTTTTTGATAGAGGGAGCGGTTGTTTGGAGCTATAACATTGGATATCATGTGTTTTGCAAGTTTCTCAAGGGCCGAAAGCTTGTTTTATTTGTTTTTGTTGAAGGAAAAAGGTGAAAATTTGGACCGAATTTTGAGGCAAGTTGTTTCAAGAAATTGAGCGTTTTTTCCGAACTCGCATGTGGGAATGTTCGTAATAGAGGGTTGTTATTAAAAACTTAGTAACGTGGTGATGTGTACGCTATTTGCGGAACGAAAGGCCTGTATGCTTTTTCACTGATGGTGAATTAGAGATTTGTAATGTTTTATTCTTTTATAGGGCTATAGGAAAAAAAAACAGTTCATGATGTAGTGCTTGTGAGTAATTTGGCTTGCTTTTTATGTCTGTAAATTATCCCTTTCTCTGGCTTTTAGTAGTCGTGTCAATTGTGACCTCGAGTCTTCCATTCGCCTCTGACCAGTGCCGCAGCGGTCCAAGGTATCTGCGCACATGTATGTTATTTAGTTTTCTTGTTTTGAGCTGTTTGTATCCAGGAAAGGTGTGCGTATTTGCTTTTTTCTCCTTTTTTCATTTTCCCCTTTTCTGTTTTTGCTTATATTATTGTATGTTTTTTAATTAATTTTATTTAATCTTTTTTTTTGAGTTCTATTTTCTATTTGTTTCTTTTCTTTTGTCTTTTAGCCATTTTCTTTTTTCACTCCATTGTTCAATTGTTATTCTTTTGATTTTTTTTATTTTATTTATATGTTAAAATTTATTTTCTTTTGTTTTCCATGCATTTTGTTTTATTATTCTTATTTTTTCTATTTTGGCCTACGTGTTCCCAACCAATTAAGTAACAAAAATAATAACAAAAATAAATGTAATTATAAAAATAATAAAAAAATTGCAAACTAAACGAAAATACTCAATAAAAACCAATGTACATTAAAATAAAATAAAATCTTTACAAAGTAAAGTGATAAATGGATAAACTGCTTCTTTTATATTCATATCAACGGAAACAGTTATAATGAGACAATACAAAGGAAGTGAGGAAAACAATTAATACAATCTATAGCGGAGGTGACCAAAAGGACAAAGTTGGCCAGACGAGGGACCCTCTTCTTTAAAGTAAGATACATAATTACAAAAATAAAAACTACAAAAATATTTAGGTAGCTTATTGTGACCCAGTTAGATGAAACTCAAAGCCAAAAATGCAACAAAATTAAGTTAGCTTTAGGTATACAAAATCCAAACGCATAAATGTTTAGAATGTTCACTTAATATTCGGCTACAATACTCATTCCAGATTGTGAGCCCATTGTCTTATCCCTTCTTGATGCAAAATTGTTTTTACATGTCTAAAACTAAAAATGGCTTCTGTGTTTACGATGTTTTTATAAAATAAAAGTGTTTTTTTTTTAAAAAAAAAAAGACATCTTGGAAGGTGGCGGTGATTGGAAACAACAATTTGTACATTACACCCCAAGATCGAGTTTTTCAACATATAAAATACTTAAGCAAACAAAATAATAAAAATAAACAATTATAAAATTTAGTTGGAAGCATATGAAAAAAAACACACAAAAATACACGTGATAAAAATATGAAAAGTACGTTTGTTCAGGAAAAAATGTGTCGTGGTATTATTAAAATATAATTAAAAATAAAAACCGTAAAAGTAAATGAACAATGAAACTTGAGCATAAATACGAACAACGTTTCATGGTATGGAAATGAGGTATTGCCTTTATATTCGGTCAAGCGCTTCTGCCAAAACGTCTATAGCGCATGACGGCCATCAATTGTAAACAAAAGGCAAGGGTAGGTTGGGATGGGTGGTATGTTGGGAATTGGCCATTTAAGACAAAAAGCGATAGTGTGTGCAGGTAATGTAGAAATGTTGCCACGGTGTTATTGGAAGGAGGAACCTAGGTAGTTGGGAAAGGGCCACCTTTGGTAGATGAGAAGGGGGATCTGGGGTTGTTGGGAAGGAGCACGCTCTGCTGGGCAGCTGGGAAAGGCTTCCAGACGGTTGTGACGGGGGCTCTTGGCAGTTCGAATGAAGAAAAGAAATTGGGACTTTGGAGCACTAGTAAAAAAAGGGGCCCGGGTTATAGTTGCAAAGGGGCCCTGTGGTCTGTAGTCAGACAGGGACCCTAGGTGGTGACAAAGTTTACTATGGCTACAGGTCACGTCTGATAAGGTTCCGCAAAGGACCTAACAACCAATCCGGCGCAAACCGCGAAAGCCGAGAACCGCGACGAAATTCTAGTGCATGTTATGGACACGCACGATATAGGGCCTGAGCTTCATTGAATTTTCACCTCCGCAGAATGGTACAGGGT
>JAMKCH010035069.1:0-79198 GCA_023653785.1 Ophioderma brevispina | reverse complement strand
CAAATTTTCCTATGTAATGTATAAAGTAATACGTCTTGTTCCTGTTCAGTATTTTCCATTACTTCTCACTATCCTCTATCTCTATCCTTCAATCTCTCTCTTCCTCTCACTCTCAATATTTCTTCTTCTCTTCTCTTCTTCCTTGTCTCTTTCTCTCATCCCCTTTCTTTATCTGCTCCTCTTATTTGCTCTTAATATCCCATTTTCCCAATCTGTCCCTCTCGTCATATTTCCTCATATTTTCTCTATTCTCATTTTTTCCTCTCATCCTCTTTTTTCCCTACAAATAACTCCCTACCGCTCTCTCCTTCATACTCTTTCACACAGTTTTTTGAACCCTAATGCAAATTGTGTCCTTCCTCTCTTATTTTTAGAACAATTTAACAAAGCACAGGAGGCCCCCTTTTGCCCGCTCTAAGTACCGTCTCACAAAATCACAGACCGAATCTTGCATTTTTTGGGCTACCGTATACTTTACATTATGAGCACCCCCCTCTATCACACCCAAATCGCCATAGAAATATTTGTAAGCCCTTTAAAATAAAGAAATCAATGTTTGACTGCAATGAAACTTTGCACAGAATGTAGCTAGTAAAACAACTAAAACCAAATCAGTTTGGTCAAACAGTGTCATCGTTGATATTATTTTGTTTTAGAGAGGAGGAGGGCCAAGTAAATAACTAAACCAGTTCATCATTCCTGCCCACTTTTCTCTTTTGGATGCCTTCCCCCCCTCACCTTTTTTTTTTATATTTTTTCTTATTTAAAGTTTGGCCACATCCCCCCCCCTGACACGGGTTAACCCTGGCGGCTTCTATGTCTTCCTCGTTTATCCTGGTGGCCACCCACCCAGGGTTTTCCCCCCCCATTCCTTCGGCCCCTTCGTCTTGGCTCCCCCCAGTCTTTCCACTCCACCTCTCTCGGCTCCTTCCCCCTTTATTTCATCTCTGTCTGGTGCGCTGTTCTGTATTAGGTTTTTCTCCATGGTTTTCTGTATCGCTTTGCTTCACCTGTCTTTTCACTCCTTTGGCTTCCGCTTCGTTCGCTCCTGCCTCCCTCCGTGGTGCTCCATGCATTCCCCTGGTATCTCCCTATTTTGGGTTGCGTGTGAAGAATACCATCTTAGACATGGCGGCCATCTTTTGACAAAATAAATAAGATAACAAAAATAAAGGCCTCCCTATCCTCACCAACTTTTTTTTTCTTTTTTTTTTGTTCATAATAAATGATTCTTTCTATAGTCTTGCTCGCTCTCTTCCCTCTCAACAAAACTATCCACCATACTTTTCATCCCCAATCCCAAACCCCGCTTTCCTCTCCTCCGCGGCCAGTATAAGTCCCTCCCATTCATCTCTCCTTCTCTTATCTTATATTTCTATCCTATATGCCATGTGACATGCTCCATTCCGGCCAAGACAAGATTTTTAAAAATAGGGGCTCAACAAAACATCCATCATAAATAAAGGCAATTGATTTTTTTTTAATAGGAGACACTTTAATGCTGTTTTGGTATTGATAGGTTTTAGCTATCTTTTTTGGTCAAACCCAGGGTAGGGCGGCCAAGCAATCCAAATTTCAGACATATTTTAAATAACAACAAAACTTAAAAAAAGAAAAAACCTAAAAAATTAAAAATTCTTGAATTTTTTTTTTATATGATTTGTCAAGAATTTGTTCTTATTCATTTCTCCTTATTCCCAAACCTTTGTTTGGGGTTGGGTACTAAGCCACAGGATCACACTGTCTCATTTTTTTTATTTATTTGCTTCTATTATTAACACCAACTTCCAAACGAACGATGAACGAGGTCGCATGTAGGGGTCATGGAACACCATGACCGACCCAATCAAAGCATCAATTTGGTTTGTGGTTTTGCACCCGTATTGCTGTAATTTCTCTTTCTTCGAAATTTTTGGTGAATGCTATATACTAGGCTGCCACCACCGCCTGGCAAAACCTAAGCAAGCAAACCACCTACATCTTAAAGGTGCTTGTTCCGATTTTTGTCTATATCTTGTTTCTCTATATTTGAATATGAGAGCCTTGCACTTGTACCATTGACCATCAAATAACCCGTGGGAAACAAAATTGCGCAGTTTTATTTCATGCTAACGGCGAAATTCTTAGTGGAATCTCCTATCCCTCCTGTGCTAATATTGATGGTTAAACCATGTAAAATGCTAGTTTTTTTTTTTTTTTGTCTATATCTTGATAACGAAATAAATTTGAAAAGCTGAAATTTCATGACGACAATGAGAAAAATATGGCCTTTCATCTGAATTCAAAATTTATACACTTCAAAATTCAGGGTAAAATCAGGAGGGGTCCCAAAGTTGATCGAAAGCAAACCTTACAACATCCTGACTTATGAACGTCCTTTCTTCTAACATTCCTTTTCCTACTTCATAAGCTACTCTCCCGCAATAGGGTGTTACAATACAACGTACTATGGCATGCTCTCTGTTTGCCAAAAAACCACAGTCTTTTCAAACAACACCTCAAGTTGAATGTGCACGCCCGACACTGTACAAGGTGAGGGGCGTAGAATGGGGGGTGGTGCTCAAACATGCTCAACCAAATACTGCTGTTTGACTATAGCATTGGTTAGACTTTAGGATTCTATAATGTGTTTAAAATAATGTTGCTGCTGTAAGAATTTTAAAACAACTATGAAGTAACATTTGTTGTGTTCTGAGGGTAGTACTCCATAAACTTGTAAAACTTCTGTATTTATTTTTATCCCATATTTCTTTCTTCAATTCCATTTTTGTATTTTATGTACCTTATATCAACTTCGCTATCCGTTCCCTCCCCTCCCTTTCGTCTCCTCTCCGCTGGCCCCTTTCCCTACCTGTCCCGTTTTTCCCTCCCAATAGAAAATAGAGCATTTAAAAAAAAAATAAACAAATATATTAGTATGATAGCTTTAGGAAATTTGATACATCAAAGTTTTTAGTTCAGTCAACTCATAAACTTATGATGGGTATTAAGGAGTTAACCCTACTGTGAAATTTTCTATTTTTGGTTTTTCCTGTTTTCTTCAGAAAAAAAAATAAATTATATTTCCTTAAAAATTTGAGGGCTACATTTATAGTAAGTAAAACTGACCTGTAAAGATGGCTTCTAGGGTAACAAGTTAACAGCTTTTGTGGTATTGTGTGCTGTGCCAGCATACAGGGCTGGAAGTTTTTCCTTTCTTCATAATCAAACGTCCACGACATAAATAGCATATTTATTTAATAATAATGAAACATACCTTCAAGAATCTAAATGCAAATATGTATGCCAATTATGACAATGTTTCCAGGAGAATTTGATACATGTTTTTTGGTAATGAATTGTTGTTATGGTTCCATCATTTATGCTACCACAGAAGACACAACTGGGATTGAGTATATGACTCCCATATGGGTCTAGATATACATTTGAATAGCCATGGTTAGGCTATGATCATTGCAATGGGGGGTGGGCATAAAAAAACATGTACTCTGCATTGGGTGCCACATGGGTGTCCATGCACTCCATCATGACATCATGAAATTAGTCATGACCTGGCCATGTCTATTCCAGATTAATTCAACACCACATGGGAGGCATATACTCCACTTCCACTTAAAGCATTATCAGTGATTTGATAAATCAGAAATCGAAAAAATAAGTGAAAAAAAATTCATATTTTTGCATGTTTACAACAAGTATCAGGTATATTAACATGCCCTGTCAAGTCTAAGGGTGTGGATCAAATTCTGAAAACAACCTAACGAGGACAAAATCATCTGTTTTTAGTCACCACTTGGTCCTAACGGACACTTTCTGCAACCATATTTGAATGGAATTCATCTCTTGAACATTGTTGGTTTTCTCCATTTCTTGAAATTTTAAACCTTTTGCAAAAAACTAGCTTATTAGAATCCAAACATATCCTTCCCTTATGAATCCTAGCCCAGCAAACTTGAAATATTTTTTTACTCTTACTCTTTTGGGTGATCCTGATAGTGTCCTTTAAGCAGGGATGTCCATATGGGTAATGTCGGGATCATCTGGACTGGAAGACACAGTAACCTTTTGTGATTTGAATTTATTCTTTTGGGTATCTGCAGTTACAATATCTCTTATTGGAAACCGGAGAACCTTGATTTTGTCAAGACATTTTAATGTACTTTTGGGACTCTATAGGAAGATAAAGCACGCTTATAAAAAAGCTTTTATCGGCATTTAGTCAAGTTACAAAGATAAAACAGTTGCAATTTCAATGGACCTGGGCAGCGTGTAGAAAGGGAATTTCAGAAGCAAACGCTTCCTTGCTAAATTGCTCATATATCTGTGATTTGTTAAAGTTTAGTTGTTTTGTTTTTGAGTCAGTGTTACGAGTATTCAGTGGGTGGGGTGTAGTGTTGCGATCTGTTTATCCACACCTCAAGGAAAGATGAACTTTAAACGGCATTTGATAATTTTGAAACAATTCTGAAATTCTGGTAATTAAAAAGTAAGTCTTTCACCCATAGGTTTCATGTGCAGGACTGAGGGTGTTAAACGGTGGGCATTAAAGCCACATACCTGTTCAAGTAGATATTAAAATGAGAATAAATAACTGGTAAAGAATTCTGGCGTATGGGGGTAGATGTAGTTATTATTGTAATTAGCAACAACTTGCATTGATCATGATTTGAGACCTGGCTATTGGTTGGCTTGTTTCCAATTGAATTCCAATGCCCTCATATGTGATCATACTCAATTCCAGATGCCCTTCCACAGAGGGTGTGTGGAATTCATCTGGAACAGCCCATTAACTGTTAAAAATCCAAAATCAAATGAGTAACAAATCAGAAGACGGGGATAATCAGAGTCTGACACTATTGTGGAAGACTTTTCTTATTTTTGTTGAATTCCTTATAAGCAGTGCTGTATCCCAGCAAACATTAGGTTATTGCCCCAGTACTGGCTTATACCGGTATCATTCTGGCAATACAGGACACAGCAAACGGTATGGCACCAGTGTGAAGCCAATACTGGCCTTATTACGGCCACCGTTATCATTCCATACTTATAGTAAATTGGACCACTTTGATCTTGGCACTATTACGGCACCCTTTATTGGGCCAATTCAGATAAAAAAAAGTTCGCACGATCAGACCCGCGTATGAAGTATGGATGATGACATTTAAGCGCACACACAGTACAAATTTTCTTTCTACTGACCCATCCAAGGTATCAATTGAAACTGTTATACATTCTGTTGCTTAGGTCTCGCTCTTTCATTAAACACCTCACTTGTAAAAAAACATGCAAAAATGGCTGAGATGGAATGCCTGAAAGACGTAAAACCCCAAAACCAAAAGTTGCAGTTTTCAATGGGCACTGCAGCGTACTGTGACACGCTGACCACTATCACTATTGCAAGTAGACTTTCTCCCTCGTTCAATTGGAAACCCTCTTTGTATAAAATCAATACACCTGTACGATTGAGTTGTACCACACAGTGACCATTGAAAAATAAAAAAAAACTTTTGGTTTGGGGGTTTCACATCTTTCAGGCATTCTATTGCAGCCATTTTTGCATACTTTTTTTTTTACAAGTGAGGTTTTAAATGAAAGAGTAAGACCTAGGCAACAAAATGTATATTTCAAAAACTTTCAAAATTATTGGACTTTGGCACACCACTGATCAAAAAACCTGCCAAGATACTTTTTGTGTCAACTGTAATTGTTAGCAAACAGTTAATTAATCACACAAAACGATTGTTTGATGTCTGGAAAACATACAAGCATGTTCAGAAAACATATAGATCAGAATATGCCCTTTAGAAGACACACAATCAACTACCAATTTCAGACAAAAACAATTCATGTAATTTTAATCTAATAATTGATGGATCATTCAAGGATTCTCATAGAACATCACAATTTCCATAATGAAAGCATTGATTAATGGGAGGTGAATGCACTTCACAGTATTGTAACATTACTCAATTATGACAAAAAGCTATAGAACATATGTTAACAAAGTACATACTGCAGTCAAAGACACTTTATTTTATACTTTTCTGCCCATTATGAGAATTAAGGCATAACTGATAACCTTGAATACAAAACAATGTCATTTAAAGATGCATGTAGTGTGTTCTTTGGAAAAAATTTATTTAAAATGGCACTGGCACATTATCACCAAATTTAAAATTTCTTCAATTTGCTTTCAAATAGTCAATGCCATATTGGAATAATGCAGATATATTTTACACATAAAAAAAACACACCCCAAAACGGATATGGGCATTAAAGTTGCAATGAGAGATTTCAAATAACAGGTGTCCCGAAAAAATGTGAAAATTCTGATTTTGGCACTGGTGTAAAGATTTATATCAAAAATATCCCATCTGTAAGGATTAAGCCGAGAACTGTTTTCTTTGGTACAAAAATTGTGAAATTTCTAATTTCATATAGGAGAAAATATGAAATGTTTTCTATTGAAATATAAGAATATACAAATCCCCTTTTGTTTTCATTTTAAGTTATTTCTGTAACCAAATAACGGTAGGAAATCTATTGAGCATTAAGCATGAAGCAATTCTTGTTGAACCTTTAATACAAGGCTAAAGAAATCGGGTAATGGTAGGCTAACTTTTGGGTTTGTCAACGAATGTGTTACATGGAATAATCAAATACTCATTACGAGTAATTGATATTAAAACAAGTCCTATGTAACAGAGCAGTCAAACAAGGTGGGGCTGACGGGATTTGACTCTAGCGTGTTTTCTTGTGTTTACACACCATTTCTGTCTTCTGCTTGAATAAAATTGCTTCAATATTGTTATAAAAATTGCTTACCCATAAGAGTGCTAATTTGGGCTTAATCATCAGGTGAGGGCTCATTATATATAAAATATTTACAACCATGCAAAATATCTAATTTGAAAAATATGAAGGGGTGCTATTTTCCTGTGCCATGTCTATTTAAGGGAGGGTCAAAATGATTTTAAAAAATGCATACGAAACGTGAGTTAGATGGGCGGTTGATATCCATTTTGTTCCATGGAAGGGAGGTTGTAGCTAATGTTAAAGTTAATTGGGGAAGGATTGTGATTCTTGGGGGCATTTCCAGCCACAAACAACTTTTAATTCCACAAAGAAACCTTGAAACCAACCAAAAAGAATTGGCAAAACAACCTACACCTACGCAAATCTTGTTCTACACAAATCCACATTTTTGTCTCTTACGCCCTTTCATCTTGTTGTTTAATGTCATGCTAGAGTAAAACGCTCCTAGAGGGCACAAACAATAGAGAAATCGCTCTCCATCTCCATCAAATTGCTAGTTGGAGTAGGATATAAGACTCCCACATTGACAAACAATACCTTATTTCGTACACATCTCGTAAAAGTACAAGTCAGGGAATAAAGTTGGGATGACTAAAACAAGTGTTCAGTTTAATAATTTTTTTGTTATGTTAATATACCCTTAAAAAAACAAAAACTTTTTTGGCGGGTTTCAAATTTACCGTCCAAAGGTCATTTGGGAAAGGGACTGACCAATTTTTTTAAGATTTAACTTTAAAATTTGGGATAGATTTTGAACAGATTGTAACTTTAAAAGATTGGTACCTTCTCTTCATACTTTTTTTTGGGGATTTATTTACTATTAACTGTTTACTAGATTTGGAGCAAAACAAATTGGTGAATTTTTAATACTAATATAGAATCAATACTTACAGCATTTTGACAAGAAAGTTTTAAATAATTTTTATGTTTGTAACTACAATATATCTTTTGTGGGGGGTGGGCGGGGTAAGGGGGGGGTTGCACAGTTGCACCCCCCCCAAAAAACAAAAAAAACAAAAAAAATTCCAAAAAGGGAAAAGGTCCACTTTTTTGCTGAATTTTTGCATAAAAGGTTAACAATATAAGAAATTGTTTGACAAGAATGTCCACTTTTTGGTGATGAGATTTCAATGTCCAAAAAGGACCATTTGTAGGGACTAGGTCCAATTTTAACAGAAAAGGTCCCATTTTATAACCAAAAAAGGTCCAATTTTTGGAAGTCCCACATCCCCCCCCCACCCCCCCCCCCATAAATCCTGGTGAGCCCCGGCTGGGTGTGGTAACTTGCATATCGTGTGTGTTGGTGGTAGCCCCACTCACTAAAGGTGAGTAAGACTTTAAAATGCCTGCATAAACACCCACTTCCAGTAAAAAATTGTACAGGCATGAATATTGTTAGCAATATCAATATAATTGGAAGTTGTGTTTATTTTAAACCAAACAATAAAAACACACTAAGTTGAGTAAAAAAACAACACAAAAAAAGTAATTTCAGATTTGTTGGCATTACTTGAATTTTGGTATTGTTTTGTTTTGTTTAATTATTTTGTTTTTGTTTATGTGCTAAAAAAACACATTTAGGTTTGTGTCGTCACCTACCATAAACAAACCTTAATTTCACACCGTTTCCTTAAAACCTAATGCTTACAATTGCACAATTTGTAGAATGGATACTATAACATCTCAAATTAATGATGTATTGTAACTCACATTCATTGGTCTCATAATAGCAATTAAGTGCCACAAATGTAATATTGATTTTATGATTGCCAGGAACTTTGCATACTTGCGATAATTATTTCACGCTATGAGTCGCAGAGTTTGCGCCTCATGATCCCATGAGTAAAAGCCCTCAAGTTGTCAACTGTAAAGTGTACAGGATTTTGATCAATCTTTGCTATGCTGAAATCAATATGAAGTCTTAAATTTCTTTGAAAACTGGGTACATCTCAGGGGGGGTAGGACATGCCAACCTAACAGCAACAGCAAATTCAAAACGGCATCAACTTCCCGGTGCTAGTCTGTTTCAAAGACTTAACGGTAGGAGGGCGCTCTTACGCATATCAAACGGTTACACACAGACTTGACTAAAGACTAGGCCTGGTCACGAATATTTAAATCTAAATGACCGTTATTGGAAATTACACTATTTTGCAGCGGGGTTAATCCACTAACCCCGACGGATTTTGAAGTCAATAATTTTTTCTTAATTTATCATGATATTACTAAGATCTTTTGACCAAAGGTTTAAGAGATGATTTTTTAATGTCACTGGGACTGAGACTGCCATAGTAAATGCACGTGGCAGTTCCCAAAATTACCGTTTGGAAATTCCCAATGCCCAAATCGAGCAGATCGTGTCCTACCCCCCCTGGGTACATCTTGTGAAAATAACATTTGTTCCACCTCATTAGTCATAATGTCATGTTTTAATCTTATTGAAAGACATTTTGTTCAGGAAAGGAAACCACTCTTTCCTCATTTGAGGCTAACAAGTTAGCACAATTTAAGATGGAAGTCAACACATTTTCCATTAATTTCTACAACTTGTTTTCTTAATTAATTTCTGAAGTGAACTGTTGGCCAAATCAGAGCTTTTTGCATATCAATCACACAATCAAGTTTGTTAATTTCAAACAAAGGGGTAATTATAATTATAACATATTCCTAAACAGATGTGAACGTTTACATGATTTCATTGTTTTCTGTCCAGTCTAAATTTGACAATTTAGACTGCCCATTACTTATAGTGTATCTGATGTTATTTCTATATAAATACACTTAAAGGTGCAACGAGAGATTTTGAGGCATTCAAATATTGTGTCATAATAGTAATTTCATATAGATTAGACACTCAATAGATTTCTTACCTTGTATTTGGCTACAGAAATGTCTTAAAAAAGAAAAAAAAGTGATTTTGATTTACTTATACTTTCAATATAAAACCTAGGCTGAATTTTGTATTTGCTCCTATACGAAATTAGAAAATTCACAATTTTTGTACCAAAGAAACATTTTTCAGCTTAATCCTTTCAGATGGGGGTATTTTTTATGGAAAGCTTTACATCAGGCCAAAAATTAGTACTTTCAACATTTTTCGGGACACCTGATATGTGAAATCTCTCGTTGCACCTTTAAGTTGTATTTTTTCTACTTTACATGCATCTGTCAGTGTTTTGTATGTTCTGTTGCATTCAATGAGTTGTTCAATTTGCCTCTATAGGGTGAATGCCATCCTACTTTGAAATATTTAAAGGGGCATTTCGTGATCCACAGCCTTGTCCTCCCGACTCACACCAAACAATTTGAGATTTTTTATGTCATCTTAAGCGTTAACGTTAGTAATCCGTGTGTACCAAATCTTACGTGCAAATTTGGTCGTATCTGTAAGAAATTTGCAAATTTGTATTTTTAAACAGACAGAAATTATCGCATAGTGGCTTATGAGACCGTGGGAAGGAAGCATTTGCTCATAACACAAAACCACAAAGTCGGGACCAACTAAAAAGTTGTGAATAAGCTTTTCTCATGGATATCTAGTGAACAATGAATACAACAGAAGGTCCACGAAATGCACCTTTAAACCATTAGAAAATTGGGTGGATTAAACCATTAGAAAATTGGGGTGATTATGTTGAATGATAACATTTGTTTTAAGAATGAGGACAAAGGTATACGATTTATACACCTGGCAGTCTTTCTGGATGAATTTAAAGCAGTGATACCATTATTTCACAGCTGTTTGAAAGTCTCATTTATTATGACATAACGAGAATAAAACAAAAAATATCAACGGCGACACACTTTTGATAACTAATATGGAGTATATACACTAACTACATTTTGTGTAAATTTGATGAAATTTCATTGCGAGCAAATATGATTTTTCATAAAAATCTAGTTTTACACGTCTTTCTATGGGAAATAGGCATAAAGAGGGCGTTATAACATACAAATTATAACCTTTATAGGCCTATATGGCAAGATTCCCACAATGGATTTTTCTGAATTTTGTGGAGGTAATAGCTCTTGCATGTCTCTACTTATATCAGTTGTCAAAATTGTGTCGCCACTGTATAAAATTGTTCTAAAAATAAAAGAGACAATTTGCATGGGGTAAAACAGCTGTGTTTTGAGTTTCACTGGGATAAACCTTATTGGTCTACAACTAATACTTTATGTTGACTGCAATTTAGATTGGAAACTATAATTATTCCTTAGTATATAAATATACCCCAAATAAAAATGTGGAATTTTACTCTTTCACTTTCACCTTAATATAATTGTTAGAGTTTTTGTAAATTTTTTTTTTAAAAACCTTGACATATTCATCTCATACGCTGTAAAGGTTATTTCTGATTTTTTTTAATGCATGAATAATGGATGAAGACGAGGTCGTGCATGGGTCATGGAAACACCCATGACTGACCCACATCGAAGCGGCTAAATCGGTTTGTGATATTGATGTATTCTATTTTGATTCGTTTTGGTGAGTTGCTATATCGAAAGAGGCTTGGCCACCATCGTCTGCTCTCTCCTTCTAAGGCAAGTCCTCCCTCAATCTATCCCAAACTTGAGTATAGATTTTTCTTTTATTAAGCTGTTTTCTGATGTTGAGCACTGAATACCTCAACCATTTGTCTTTTAAATACCATTAAGTGCCACCTGAAATAATGAATGCAACTTAAAAATAGAACATTTTCCAATGCAAGATGTAGTAAGCATTTTAATCTACAATATCATGGATTAAATTTTGTTATGTCAATGAACCTGATGTCATAGCTACTTTCTTGAGTGCTTTAAAGCTGTGTACACTATGAGTTACAATAAGCTCATCTACCAAGGACACAGTTCAGTGGGTTGTACTTGTACATACATTGACATGAACTGACCTTGTGTGATCTGGGTATCATATATCATACCCATAAAACCAGGGGTATATTTTCTAAATACATTGGTGAATGAAAGCTACTGAACTGTGCCAAGGGAATTGAGATTTTACCAGCTCATAGTGGTATACATGCGGGCCTAACAAAGATCCATAAGAGCCTCATTCACACATATATTCTAAATGCTGCTGGAATTAAAGGTACTATTACGGTGTATTTAGACAGTCAGGTCAGGTTTCCTTTTGAGGGTAATCAGTACTACCTGTCCCAGGGTCGAGTTGCCGGCAGCTAAACCGTCACCCCATGGGATTTCTAAGAAAATCTGATGAGGAGGGTAGCTGGATACCCTGGTAGAATGAAAAAGATCTACCTACAAGGACATCAGCTCTGGAGAGCTAATGGCGGCCATCCAGCACATGCTGCCTTGCATGATGAGTGTGGTTGCCCAATTGCTAGGCCCACCGCCAAAAACTGTGGATTGACGTCAGGAAGGGCATCCGGTCAATTATCTTTTGTTCCAATAAATCCTCACACAGCAGTATTGCTGAGTGTGAGGTGTATCCGGCCACCCTCATTAGCGGGGACAAAACTGGATTTAAAACTTTGGTTTAACTAACTAACAAATTGGCCGACATCGCTGTCATTTTACCAAAAAACACAGAAATGTCATCACTGTGTTTTTTGTGTGGTGATGCCTGACGATCATCGCTGGACGATGCGCATACCTTGATTGCATGGCGATCGTCAGTCATGGCTCCACACCAACAGGCAATAGCCGTGCGCCGCATTTTTCTTGCAACTTTATTGCTTATTTTGCGGAAAAACAACAGAGATGATGAGAAGCAGCAAAAAAGCGGTTATATATACCAAAGTGACATCAATGCCAACACTCACAAATCCTTGAATTTGATTGAACTTGATTGGTCAATCCCGCGTCATCGCTGGATAAAGTTGAACCTTTCTCAACTTCAAAATTTGTCGCGGAGGCATCTGCCGATGCACAACAATGCCAAGCCTTGTTGCTGTGGCATCATCCAGCGATGGAGGATGATATCGGCCGATGTCGCCAGACGTCGGCCGATGCACAGCGTTAGAGGTCTGAATGCACCGTGAGAGATTTCAAATATCAGATGTCCCTGAAAATTGTGAAAGCCCTGATTCTTCTACTGATGTAAAGCCTTTCAACAAAATGTCCCAATCTGGAAGAATTAAGCTGGGAATTATTTGTTTGGTACAAAACATATGAAACTTCTAATTTGTCGAGCAAATACAAAATTCAGCCTGTTTTATATGGAAATATTAGCAAATCAAAATCACCTTTTGTTTTCACTTAAAAGATGTTTCTTTAGCTAAATAAAGGTTAGAAATCTATTGAGTGTTTAATCTATATGAAATCACTACATATCATGCAAGCATAATTTATGTGTAGGGTCAGGACCCCAGTATAAAAACTCAGTAACATAAAAATGAAAAAAATACTTTGAGTACACACTTAAAATAAATTGGTCATTTTGATAATAGAAAATATGTCAGCAGGAGCCCACCAAGATATTTTTAACTATAATTTGGGTAAAAAAGTGATCAAATTTTGATTCAATTTCATCAATATAGTGTCAAAATCATTATTATTATTATTTCAGTTTATTGAATTCACATATGGTGAGCCGCAGATAAAATTACATGGAATTGCACGTTAAAAAATTACATATATAATCAAGACGAATTAGTAAAACATTACCAAAGGTCTCTATTAAATATATATTGCACATTATACAGGGACCCTCCAAACGTTTGAACTGATTAAACATAATAAAAAGAACAAAACAACACTATCAATAAAAAGGCAAGGAAAACCCCACAGCAAGGCATGAAGGATGATCACGGAAAATTTATTATTTAACAAATTCACAAAAAATATGGAATGGGCTTTTGCTTTTTGAATGAAAACGAGTTCCATTCTGCATGACATGTTGATAATTTCTTATCGGCGGGAGCGACAGTAATTACTTTTACTCGGGCCAGTTGGGGCCGTTTTTTGTCGCGGATGTCCGTAACTGTCGGACGATTTCGGCCGTGAAAATAGGTTACTGCATTACTGTCCGTGCTGGTTATAGCATTACAAAGATACGGACCATGAGAACTGAACGCCTGGAGTAGGGGAGGAGCTTTCTTACTTGTTCTGATGATGAGGGACGCTTTTCAGCCATCATAAGAGAATGGGACCTCCCTCTTGACAGATAGAGGGTCCACATTATCGAGAGCATCAGAATATTGGAGGTGAATTCATTCCAGATGATTCTGAAATTGCCCGCCTTGGAGTTGTTCTAAGGTTTTTGAGGAATGCATTACTGAGTCAGAATATTCAACAAGTGGTATGACATAAAACTCAGAAACCAGAAAGTTCTAGTCTGATGATTTAAAACTAAAAATGGTTTTAATTGCGAAAGCATATGAAAACGACGGATTGTTTTTTGCTTACAATTATCATCACATTTTGTCCCACTTTAGATGTGTTTTGCAACCATAGACCATAATCTGGCTTCTTTGACAAAGTTAAGGGGGGGTTGTAAAGACACTATCAGTGATTTATCATAAAGAGGTTCACAATGTTTGAAATTGGAGGATAACTTGAAGGTGAAGGATGTCTGTAGAATTCCATAAGTTACTTTGCCAAGTGAGAACGCAGACCAGGAAGAAAAATCAGTGTTTCCAAGCGTCGATTCTTCTCCATTCAAATAGTGTTGTAGTTAAGGTCCGGATAGGACAGTAATGACTAAAAGTTCCGATTGGGCCGTATTGGTTGCCTCTGGTCTTATCATTTGCAGGGTAGGGTTAGGATACACTACTGTACATACATGTCAACTTGGAGGGATTGGAGGACAAGTTTGTATCAGAGTCCATTGACAAAAATTGTCTAAAACAACACCCCTTGCAGATTATACCAGAAGGCTCGGGTATGTACGTTTTTTTTTCAAGTTTGTCAGATCAATTACAGTTTCCACTATTGTGTCTGATCCAGCATCATCAGCGCTCATTAAAAATAACTTGAAACGCGGGGGCCAAGTTTAGTACCTGAGGTAACCCCCCCTTCCCTTTTAGGACTTAAATGAGAAAGGAGACTGACTGTGGTATCGAACAAATTGCTCAGAACACTAATTAAAATCACACAACCATGGGGAACAAATCGCACATGAGACGATAACAAAGAATTGGAAACCGGGGTAAGCTATTCACAGGTCTCTTCTGTTTCAACTTATACCAAGTCTATTTGGCATAGTGTTTAACTCATTAATTGTCTTTTGGTGTGTTTGGGGGGGGGGGGGGGGGGGACAAAAAAATCCATTGATCAAGCCCAAGTTGAAAGATGGTGATTTGTTTTGTATCTTCTAATTGCTTTATATTGGGGAACTTATAGTCGGCCACTAAAAGAGAAAACACATCTGCATTGGTGGAATCATGTGTGTACGTTTGTTTTATTCTGTCTGTCTGTCCGCTCTCCCTCGCTCTGTCTTAAAAAAGTGCAAATGTATTAAAAACAGCCAGGACAGATTCAGTGTTACTCCACTGATCATGTCCACCGGTCAGAAAGAAAAAGAACGCGAAAAGATCAGGGCGTACAGGGCCGTACGCAGGGGTTTTTTTATACTAGGCGGTCCCCGGGGTTTTGCGATCACCTGGATGACCCGGGCCACCAACAATCGGACTCCACACGTTCATGTACATTACACCAAAGTTTTGTACCCCATTTGAACCTCCTTGGACCTTGAATGGACCCACGATTGACCTTTGAGCCACTAACCCATACCAACTCGGTCTCGGGAAGGTTTCAAGGGGCACACCAACCAACCACAGTTTCAGGGAATGTTTGAAACCCTCGGTCCTCCGAGCGAAAAAGGAAAATAGCACGCGTCAAGATCACAAGGCCATCAACAATCGACCCACCAAAGTTTCATGTTCCATACCACCATTGTTACCCCATTGGAACTCCCTTTGGAGCTTGAAGGGACCACGATGACCTTTTTTGGGGGAAATCCACTACACCAATACAAAATCGATCTATTGTTGGTCAAGGGGCCACCACCCACCAAGTCAGAACCGTGCGGAACCCCGGTCTCCAGAAAGAAAACACCACGTCTACCCCATTGACCTCTTGGACCTTGAAGACCCCTAAGGACCTTTGAATCCACTAAACATCAACACACTCTGTCTTCGTTAGGTCAAGGGGCATCCACCCACAAAAGTGTCAGGAAACGTGCAAACCTCGGGTCTCAGAGAAAATGTAGACATGGTCAATTTGACTCAAATGAACTCGAATGACCCCCAATGACCTTTGAGCCACGAACCAATACCAAATCGGTCTTCGTTCGGGCAAGGGGGGCAGCCACCCACCAGTTCAGGGACTGTGCGACCTCTGTCTCCGAGAACATAGATGCGGTCAGACACACAGAAGGGGACAGATAGACAGGGGGAAAGACCACGGTATTAATATAAGATGTGCAATCTCCTTTTTTACCTTTGACATCTCATCACTAAAAAGTGGACTTTCTTTTGGGAGTTTCTCTAATTTTGTTTTTTTAAACAGCGAACAGTGTACATTTTGCCCCTTTTTGTGGATTGGGGGGTTTACCTGTAAAAGGTGCAAAGAGAGATTTTTGAGGCACACAAAATATTGCGTCTTAATAGCAATTTCAAATAGATTGACATCAATAGATTCTTTACCTTTGTATTATTGATACAGAAAGTCTTAATAAAGAGAGAAAAAAAAGGTGGTTGTGATTTGCTTATATTTCAATTGTAAAAAAACAAAAAAACTTTTTATTTTTTTTAATAATATTTTGTATTTGCTCTATACGAAATTAGAAATTCACATTTTTGTACCAAAGAAACTTTCTTACGATAATCTTTTCATGGGGATTATTTTGATGGAAAGTTTAAATCAGGGCAAAAAATCAGAACTTTCAAGTTTTTTTTTTTTTTTTTTAATATTTAATATCGTTTTTCTCATGCACCTTTAATTGTATGTCATCCCCCCTTCTGCGAGTAAAATCTGGGATATCAGAAACCACCAACACTGCCATCCTGCTTAAATGCTTGGGGGTTAATTGTGAACGTGAAGGTGAAAAATCCTTGCGAGGGAACATAAAAGGAATAATAGGAAAGATTTACCAGATTCAAACCACACGGGAATTAATGACCATTCCTATGTCGACAGCATGTGAGGCGTGGCATAACAAAATTAAGCAAAATAAGCTTTTATACCAAATCCAATATCTTTTATGAATTCAATGGATACAGTTCATAAACTGATATTGAGGCTTTCACATCTAACAAGATGTACGTTAACGATAAATTATTCCATGTTTCCAATCTATTCCAAAGACAATTTATGCTCACTTGAGATCCGAATACTCACCAAGATCCTCTCTTTTAGTTATGTAAAAAATTCAGGCGTGTGGAATGGTAATCATACAAAGATCCTTCTTTTAGGAAGAGTGAAGTCGTATAAAGACAGAGAAGATAACATGGACCTGTCAAGACTGTCCTGTTTGCACCATTACAATGTTGCCCTTGAATTCAAAACCTTAGATGCAATTTAAAAGTCATTTCTCTTCTGTAGTCTTTAAACAAAGTTGTCTGATTATCATGTATTGTGGTTTAGACAATGCTTCAAAAAGAGGGACTAAAAGTACCTGCCTCAAGACTCATTCTAAGACAAGTCCTTCTGGGACATAAAACATGGTCTCTGACATAAGACATGTCCTTCTATAAAGCATCTGTTCAACGCAACTGGAACATTTTGATAAAATATGAATTTCTTCATTTGCTCACCCATAATAGTCTAGGGCTTAGGATTGAAAGAATAAGAGATATATTTTAACACATAAAATAAACGCACCCCAAACAGAGACAAATGACGGTATCGAACACATTGTCAAGACCACTAATAAAATCACACAACCATGGAACAAATCGCACATGATGACGATAACCAGAAGTGGAAAACAGGGTAGGCCTATTCAACGGTTCTTCTGTTTCACCTTCTCCCAAGTCTATTTGCCATTAGGTTTAAAACTCATAATTGGCTTTTGGGGCGATCATTATCAAGCCCCCAAGTTGAAAGATGGTTGCTGTTGTATCTTTCATTTCTTATATGGGGACTTAGAGTATTGCCACTATAAGAAGCTACACATCTGCATTGGTGCACATGTGTACGTTTTGTTTATCTGTCTGTCTTCTCGCTACCCTAGCTCTGTATTAAAAAATTGCAAATGTAAAACAGCCGACAGAGAAGTGTTACTCCATGATGCATGTCAACGGTCAGAAAGAAAAGAAGCGGAAAGATAAGGGCGGACATGGCCAGTACGCAGGGTTTATTGATACTAGGCGGTCCCCGGGTTTTGCGATCACCTGGATGACCCGGCACCAACAATCGACTCACCAAGTTGTTCATGTCCATACACCAACGTTACCCCATTTGACCTCCTTGAACTTGAATGGACCCCCGATGACCTTTGATCCACTAACCATACAAAGCTCGGTCTTCGGAAAGTAAAGGGGCACCCACCACCAAGTTGCAGGAATGTGCAACACCTCGGTTGCGAGAAAATAGACGCGGTCAAGATCACCCGGCATTCAAATAAAACAATCGTACCCCACCAAGTTCATGTCCAACACCATTGTTTACCCATTTTGACCTCCTTTGACCTTGAATTACACCCGATGACCTTTGATCCACGACCAATACAAACTCGATCTTCGTTTGGTCAAGGGGCACCCACCCACCAAGTTTCAGAAACCTGCGGACCCCGGTCTCGAGAAGAAACACCAACGTCTACCCCATTTGAACATCTTGACCTTGAATGACCCCTAATGACCTTTGATCACGAACCAATACAAACTCTGTCTTCGTTCGGTTCAAGGGGCATTCCACCCTCCAATTTTCAGGAACGTGCAACCTCGGTCTCCGAGAAACAACTAGACTGGTCCATTTGACCTCAAATGACCTCGAATGAACCCCCCATGACCTTTGATCCATAACCAATACAAAACGCGGTTTCGTTCGGGCAAGGGGCATCCACCCACCAAGTTTCAGGACTGTGCGACCCTCGGTCTTCGAAAAAATAGACGCGGGGGTCAGAACACACAGGACAGGACAGTTAGACAGAAAGACCACCGGGGATTAATTATAGATGTGCAATCATCCTTTTTTTTACCTTGAACATCTCATCACTAAAAAGTGACTTTCTGGTGGGAGTATCTCTAATTTTTTTTTTGTGTAAAACAGCGAACAGTGTACATTTTTGCCCATTTGGTGGATTTTGTTGGGGTTAACCTTTTAAAGGTGCAACGAGAGATTTTGAGGCACCAAAATTCGTCATAATAGCAATTTCAAATAGATTAGGACACTCAATAGATTCTTACCTGTATTATTGCACAGAAATATCTTAAAGAGAGAAAAAAGGTCGGTTTTGATTTGATTATATTTCAATGTAAAAAAAATAGTTCAAATTTTGTACTTGCTCTAAAAGAAATTAGAAATTTCACCAATTTTCTGTACCAAAGAAACATTTATCAGAGTAATCCTTTCATGGGAATATTTTGATGGAAAGCTTTACATAGGGCAAAAATCAGAACTTTCAATTTTTTTTAGCAAAACACCTGAAAGGAAATCTCTCATTGCACCTTTAATTTATGTCTCCCCCGTATGAGTACATTCTGTGGCTTATCAGACAACCACCAAACCCTGACATCCTGTTTAATGCTAATTGTGAACGTGAAGGTGAACATCCCTTTCGAGGGAAAATAAAAGGATAATAGGAATAAATTTACCTAGATCAAAACCACTGGGAATTAAGAACCATCCTATGTGAACCAGCCATGTGGAGCGTGCATAACAAATTAAGCAAATTAAGCTTTTCTAGCATTTAATCCTCACATAGTCTTTATGACTTCCCACTTGATTACAGTTCATAACTGGAATCTCTGAGGCTTCACATTTAACCAATATTACTTTACCGTATAAAATTATTCCATTTTCCAATCTATTACCAAAGACAAATTTATGCTCACTTGATATTCAATACGCCAAGAACCTCCTCTCTTAAGTTCATGTAAAATCAGGCGTAGAAATCATACAAAGATACTCTTTTAGGAAGATGTGACGTCGTAAAGACAGAGATAACATTGACTGTGTCATGGACTGTCTGTTTGCACCATTACATTTTTGCCATGCCAATTCTAAACACTTAAGATTCAATTTAAAGTAATTTCAATTTCTCTTCTGTAAGTCTTTAAACACATTTGTCTTGATTATCATGGTCTGTGTTTTAAGACACCTCTTCAAAAATAGCATAACAAGGTACCTACCTCTTGCCTCCAAGACCATTCTAAGACAATCCTCTGACATAAAACATGGTCCCCCTTCTGAACATAAGACATTCCTTCTGACATACAAGCACTCCTGTTAAGCGCCACTGTCAATTTTCACAAAATAGAAATTTCTTCAATTTTGCGCTTAAATAAATAGTCTAGGAGCTTAGGGCCATTGAAAAATAAGATATATTTACACCGAAACATAACCTCACAACAGCTCACCCCAAAACAGATAAATTAATAAGAATCTAAAGACATCCAGATGCTAACTTTAAGTTTTTGCTGTAACATTTAATCAACGAATGCATCTCATTACTGAATATCATAGACTCATACTCATTGATAATAAACCACAACAAAGGTCCAAAGACCAGTCAAACGGGGTGCATGCTGTGGAAGCAACTCTACTCCGCATGTGTTTTCGTGTTAAACAGCCCGTTTCCGTCGTCTGCAGAATAATGTTCCGAGTAATTTTATTATAAACTATTTCTCTTACCCTAAGGGTGCTGATTTGGCCTTAATCATTTCAGATGAGGTCTAATCTAAAATGCTCCTCCTGAGCTTTACAACCACGCAAAAATATAAATTTTTAACAATCCTTTAGACTCATTTATTTTTCAAATCTGCGCAGTGTCACAAAGTCATGTCCGGTCATATCCTTAGTGAAGTCACACTCTGTAGTAGGGGGGAGCTCAAATGAATATGTGTATCATAAAACAATAAAAATTGTGCGTTATTGCTTTAATACACTACATAAATGAACTTGGCAACCAGTTCTTGAATGTATATATAGGGTTTTTCCATGCCAATAGCATTCAGGGGAAGACCAGGTAAAATCATAGGAGGGGCGAAATGTTACTTAGCATGTCGTAAATGTAACCAGCTTTGGGGGAGCAAAGGGCACATAGATGATTCAGGGGGCAACAGATATTAAAGTTTTGTTATTACATCCAGGCCTGTGTTGTTTTCACTTCAATGTAATTGGCAAGCGTGTGCAGAAAATCACTACTTCCACAGGGTACAGAACGGGAAATTCCCCACAGGGGGCAAGCTTCCCCCTGCCCCCTGGTTACACCACTGTACCACTCACTCATAACGGTAAAAACCCCTACTTTTTAAGCATTACATGAATTCTTTTAAAAACTCTCGTGGAGGGGGGCGCTTCCCCCTGCCATCCTTTGGCACCACCCCGGATATATTCTACTAATCTTGCTCACATGCACAAGGAGTTTTTCCATGGTATGAACTTGCGACCTAAAAAGGCGCCTAAAAGACGCAAAGCATTAGCATGGAGTGCCATCTGGAAGCTGAACATGCTGTGGAAAAGCCCCCAATTGTCCACCTCTGCGGGAGTTCAATTGTTCAACCTACCTGTGTGACCATCCTACTCTGTGGCTGTGAGTCCTGGGTGCTATCACAAACATGGAGAGCGGGATAACGCATTTGCTACTCTTGCTGTGGGATTGTGCTGGACATGGGATTGAAGGGCCGTGTCTCAGGCGCATCTTATATTCAATGACTAACACTGACCCTCTGTCCTCCTTGTGGGACCTCGCCAGCTGGGTTTCCTTGGACAACATCCTTGTCTGCTGGAGGGGGGGGGGCTGCTGGAGATGCCGCTCTCTCGTGCCCCACTCGTGGCAAGGGGGGACCTGGGTGTCCGCTCACCTCTTGTTTTAGCCTTCGTTTAACTGTGCTGGGTATGATGGGGACATGATGCAAGCTGGGGCAAGATGGACGCCTTGCAAGGATGGATGTGCATGGAGAAATCTTGTAATCCCCTGCTCCGCAGCTAAGGATGATGAATTGAACTTGCTAACATTTATTACCTATTACTCCCAGAAACACTCCAATTAATGTACTCCAATTACATCTTCTCCCGACTGGAGAAGAAAACTGCATTCATTATGTGAATTGCTAATACTTTTCAAGTTCCGGACAGTTTAACAAAGTTAATAGCTCTGAAGTAATAATTTCATTTCATTTTAGTGAGCTCAATGAGATTTCAAGATTTCTACTCATCCCCAAGCCGTTGTTTATGAATGAAGATGTCGAGATAGGTATAAATGTCTGTCCAATTAATTAACACCCTGTTTTATTCCCTGTAGATCAGAACTCCTTTCAGCAAAGGGAGGATA
Source organism: Ophioderma brevispina (assembly GCA_023653785.1). Lineage (NCBI taxonomy): Eukaryota > Metazoa > Echinodermata > Ophiuroidea > Amphilepidida > Ophiodermatidae > Ophioderma > Ophioderma brevispina. Next base: position 56,982 of record JAMKCH010035069.1, on the reverse strand, counting down.
TTTCAATTTTAATGGTACCATTATACCTAAAACTACCATCGGAGAATGAATTTAACATAAGCAACAAAATTAACTTATCGGTATCCTTTATTACGTTATAAGATTTGCCCTCTACTGCTGTCACACTAGCCATTTTTAGCATCATAGAACCCTTTTGTTTCTTTAAAAGACCACTATTAGACTTTGTTCCTTTTGTAAAAAATACATTTCCATGTTCCATTTTGCAGCCCATTTTGCAGCGTATTTTATAAAACAAACCTACCCATGTTCTCCAGACTATAAGAGCCGTTAGAGGGTTCTTCGAAGAACCAAATGTGCTAAAAATGGTGTCCATAGTTCTTTAATGAAGCAAGAACGATTCCATTGAGCTATTTTGGGCAAGGGTTTCCCAGCGATGGACAAAAAGGCTCCAAGTTCAAACCTTTTTGTTTTTGTTTTTATTTTTTTTTACGTATACCTCTCCCCTCCCCTCTGTGGTAGATTTATGGAAGGTCTTCAATGGGGGGTGCATATTGCACTTAATGCAAGCAAACTGCATGCCATAGTTAAGCCCAATCCCTTTAACATACTTATTGTTATGTCTGTAAGATGCCTCTGCCTAGCTCCAGATTATTAATTTCAATGTGACCTTAAAAGACTAGAATCAATATGACATTTTAATATTAGCGTGAAATCTAAACCGTCTCTACTCATATTTGATCTGTTTTAGAACCAATGTGAGAAGAAATTGGGTTCAGATTTCCAGATGAAAATGATCCCAACATACTGAACTCATTTGCCGATATAATGACATCTGCATTTCCCATAGAACATCTAATTTGTCAAGACAATGGGCCATGCCAACATATCTCCCTTAATATCAGTACAACTATGGCAGCAGACCTTTGATTTCTGTAGATTGCAACTGCGGAGATTGGTTGGTAAAAAATCCTGGTGGGCTTTCATAGAGTTTGCAATTGAGAACATAAGAAACTAAAGAACTTTTTCCTTGCTATCCCCTTGGGCTTATTTGTGAAAATGAATGATCATGGCTCAATCCTATCAATATCACAAAGCTCTTTTAGGGATAAATTACATTTGAATCTAAAGGGCTTAAATTATCTACGCAAGTTCCTCATGAGCATGTCCTTGCATGACGTTGGTAATACTAATGACACTGAGGGTTTTGTGAACAGAGCATGATCAAATAATTACTCCCACCCATCCAATCCACGATTGATGTCACAATGATTGAGATTGTGCACTTATCAGCGTCTCCTCCCCTCCAATTTGGGTTAAATGTTCAAGACTTTTGGCTGTCCCAGTAGAATTCCATACAACCCTGTAATGGCCAACTGGAATTAATTATATGATTCCATATAGGGGGTACTGAATTCAAATGGAATAGCCATGGTCAGGTCCTGATCACTGTATGGTTTTCATATGCAGTGCATGACACCATGCATCAATCATTATCAACACTCCGCATATATATAAGAGTGGTGCACCTTTTCTTCTCTGCCTTTCACAAGGTGTGTATGGAAATCATTGGAATAGCCCATTAATGGCGCAAAAAATTGTCCCTCTCACATGCAAAAATTATAGTCAGGGACAGAAGGCGACCAATTGTGCATCTGACATATTTGCTGTTGCAGAAACGGGTAAAATGTCAGTCATGAGTAATAATCTGTGAAAAGGTCAAAGCTTATTTTAAACAGATAGTTTACTTCCACAAATTATAAGATATCAACAACCTGTCGTATAGTATCACCCTACAAGTTCAGTAAATTAATCACTCCATTAATGTGGCAAATTGGACTAAAGGTATTTCTGACCAATTATGCAAATCGTTTCATTAATATCATTACATTAAGTAATGACATTTAGAAGCAATAATACATGCAGTTTAAGCTTATTAATATTCATGCAAGCTAATTTTAAATATATTCACCCAATGTCCCATTCCCATTAAGTTCTCTTAGGTGAAATGTCGACTTTCTTGAAGAAGCTGCTTACAGATCCATCTGCTACTTTCAGAATTTGCTCAATATTTTCAGCATAAATTGGGAATAAAGTTAAAACTAGTAAGGGGGGATGTATGTATCCGCCAGAGAGAAAAATACTTCTAATGATAATATCATATTTCAGTTACGTGACAAGCTCTGACAACATATATTATAGGGTATGAAGGGGGATATGTTTTCCAAATTAAACCTCCCCTGCGCAAATAACCAAATATGAATGTTGTCCCATTCCAAGATATGTTCTTGTGGCTCTCAAAGGTGTCCTACCCCCTCTTGGGGTCCTACAGGTGAGAGTACTGAGGTGGAAGTAAATTCTCAGGATGGATAGGAAAGTACATGGGGGAACCATAGGAACGGTACATATATGTATGATGATAGATAGAACAATAGTGTACGTCGCACGCTGGTGATGTTGGTTAACTGCCCGCTTGGCATTAATCAAAACGCAAAAGGATGCTAGTACCTCTCCTTCCCCATTCACAAAATAGTTTACCATTTTAAACAAATAGAAAATTAAGATCATTATTTTAATTCTAAGTTTACCACTCATTCACATTCACAAATTTGCCCCAAGTCCAGAAATCCTGTGGCCCAGTCCTGTGGCCACTGCAGCAAGGGTTTGGACCGGCATATGTAAGAGTAATTTTCTCTTCTGTAGTCTTTTAAAAAATGTGTCTTGACTATAATGTCTTGCATTTAGACACCTCTTCAAAAATGAGAGGACATAACAAGTACCTTACCTCAAGTTCATCTAAAGACATGTCCTTCTGACATAAGACAAGTCCTTCTGACATAAGCACCCCTGTCAAAGCGCCACTGGCAATTTTCACAAAATATTGAAATTTCTTCAATTTGCCACAAATAATAGTCTAGGGCTTAGGACTGGGAAGCAATTGAATAATAAGATATATTTACAAATAAAAATAACTCCCAAAAAAAGGGACATAAAGGGGATGGCCCGATAGTGTAACAGTAAGAAAAATAGGGGTACTCTAAGTGAGTTCACAGGCAGACTGATCGGGGGGGCATTACTCGATTGGCGATTATTAAATGAATACAGAAGAAAAACAATGAAGACACGCCAGCTATACGTGAAGATGACTTTAATACCATAGATGTTGACAACTTCATATGATGGAACAATAATGGTTTGGAGGACTTCAATGATGCGAATATAAACTTGAAGATGTAAATGGCCTAAGTTTACATGCAGAGAGGGTGGATTAAGAGTTGAGCAAGATGGAAGCTCTGTGGAAGTCAATAATTGTGCTAAGTGGGGACAGGGAAACCTGTTGCAAAAACAAACTAAACCAATCACATTTGAGCACAACTAAATTACAAACACTCTGAAACAGTATTAAAATTAACTTCTAAAAACCCAATTTTTTTGTTAACTTATAGGTCCTAAGCCCCCAAACTTGTTAAATGTGAAGCGCGGTTGATGGATGAAATATACATGTAGTTACCAATTTCAAGTGTGTGTATACCTGATTTAAGTATGTGGTAGACACTAATGATTACAGGTGCCAGGCCATACCAAAAGGGCCTGACTCAAAAGTAACCATCTCTACCACATATTCTAATTTAACACATTGCTGACAGGTTTTGCATGGTCACTCATGATACTCAAAGTGAAACAGGAGACTGTTCATGGGGTATGGTCTATCTCTCTCCAGTTAACATACCACCTAACAAAAGTCCTATAAAGTACAAGAACACTTGAAATTGAAAGCAACATGGGTTAAGTGGTGGAAAATAAAACATTCTTTCTTCAAATAGTACTTAAAGATAACAGTGGCATATAGCAAATAGGTAAACATAAATGACTTCCTGGACATTCAAATAAACTAAGCACTAACTCATTTAATAATATAACATTTGGATGATATACAATCAAAACCAGTTGCAGAACATTGTTTAAAAGTTCTACATGATCATATAAAATGACACTTCTAAACATAACTAGGATTAAAAACAATGCAAGGTTAATTTTAGACAATGAATTGATTTGAGATAATTTAAAAACTGCCAGCCTGGGGAGGGTTCTTGGGGTGACGGTGACATTCACCCCCTCTATGACCAAATGGCGTCCCGACATTGGAAATTTGAGTTTTTGGGAATTTGCCAGCCAAAAAAAAAATCCAAGCTTACAAATTTTACAAATCAATAAACTTGTTGGATAAAAGTCCACAACATGTACAAAACAAAATAATCACATAATAAAAGAGCAAGGCATGTGGACAGGTACTTTTACCCGGCACAAATTAAATGGTGTCCTTACATTTAGTGATAAAAATGTTTAGAACATATTTTTCAAGTTATTCAACTTATATCCTGAGATAATATCAAAAGATAAAAACATGTGATACCACAAAGAAAATCGTTGTCGAAACAAAACTTGGGAAAACACTTGACAATCAAATGCATCTCACCTATGATCTTTTGCAGTAGTTTTAAAATAGTAAAAGAGTTAATACTGTTATCAAATTAGAACGATAAACATTGAATGGATAGGTTACTAAAACTGAAATAGGACATCCATAAGCAAATGAAACATTCTGTGAGTTTGGAAAATATTTTGGATTGGCACAGGCAATTAAGATAAAAACATTTCTGTGATCTACAGTCCCAAATTCCAAAACATAAACAGGCTCCCATTTTCTGAGACCTTTCAACAGAATAAAATTCAAATAAATAATCAATAGGCCATAAAAAACAAGTAAAATTCAAATGATCTGTTCAGTTGCTTAAAAGAACTCAGTGGATCAATTAAAATTATTGCAGTAGCATAATATCAAACATGGCACTATCGCAAGGAAAGCAGCAACTCTTAGTTCAAGGAGAGCTTGCTTGAGCAATGTCAGGAAAGCTAAACTCTTTTGTTTTTCTACCTAAGAACGATCAAGTAAGATGATTACAGTTGCCAATTTAGCAACCAAACTTAACACAATAAAAAAAAATACCCTAAGTTAGATATTTAAACTGAATTCAAGTTAAGACATAAGACAATCACAGTTGATAATCAGCAACAAACAAACTGAGTGATTTAAAACAAATTAGAAAGTACAGAAAACAAAATATAAAACTTTTTTTAATGTATGTAAACAATGTAAGGGCAAAGCCACCAGCAAGAGGAAGGAGTTCTTAATGTTGTGTTGTCATGTTGCACTCGTCTCCGCCACAAGCAAAATGGCGTCCGAATTTCATTTGTCACTAGGCCTTATGCACCAGCCAGATCCATTTCTTGGTACACCCAATAATCAAGGATACACAAGGTTCTTGCATTGGCTCTAGTTCTAAGGTTAGCTTGGGCACAAGGGTGATGAGCTGGTTGGCCTTACTTACAGCGTCAACAATGCATTGGAATTTCATCATATCACTGGAATCACTAGATGATTACTGTTACTTAAAATGTACTCGAACGGCTGGGAGCGGGAGTAGGCTTTGTTGTGGAGGATGGTGTATAACTTGCGTCTCATGGGGCCCTCTTATGCATTACTAAACTGGCACATCATTTCTTTCTTTCTTATCAAAAGAGTGCCTCGGAGCAAGGGTTGGATAATACTGGCTACTACTACCACTGGCATATTCACCCATCGGAATCAAGGGCTGAGTAGTCATCATTGGAATCTGCGATTTCCTGATCATCAAGGTCAAAATCCCAGGCCTCATACCACCCAGTCGGTGACAGGCACCTGCAAGTTATCAATAGGCTCTTTCAGATTCATGCTGTTCCCAGTCAGTTCAAATCTTTGGGAGAGTCTGCTATCGGGGAGCAGACACACTGCCTAAAACAGGGGCACCAGAAGACCAGTAACGTTGATGCTCTGGAGTGCGGCCTTCAACAAAAACAATGCAAAACTCAAACACTTTCACCATCTCACACTGGCTTTCAGTTTTTGCTGGATTATTCGCAGGAAGCGCTTCTGTAGATGATACATCCTCTTGGTGTCATCGCGGTGATGATGAACCATATCCTAGCTTTACAATTAAACAATTGGAATTGGCCAGTAGCTAACTTTGTGTGACAAGGAAATCGCGTAGGGCTCCAGACTAGAAGTGCGTTGTCGCAGATGATGAAACCGCCGGCACCATAACAAGTTGCTGCTGTCGTAGAGTATGTTACTTATGATATAAATGTTCCAAACGCCAGATTTATAGGTCTTGGGAGAAATCAGGAATGTTGTAGTTCCAAGTACAAAGATCAATTCAAGTTCCAAAAAGGGGGGGGGTCGTGGGTGCCCTGATCAATCGTCGAGAAGTCAAAATCGCGTAGCCCTACGTTGGTGACGCCAATGTATGTAACAGTAAGAAAAATTAGGGTTCTCTTTGGAGTTCACTCGTCGATTTATCGTGGGGGCATTTACTCGATGCGATTATAATGAAGCAGAAGAAAACACAATGAAGGGACACGCAGCTATACTTGAAGATGACTTTAATACATGATGGTGGACACCTTATATGATGGAACAATAATGGTAGCCTTCAATGATGGAATATAACTTGAATAGTTAAATGGCCTAAGTTTAACATAGAGATGGATTTAAGGTGTTGAGCAGATGGAAGCTCTGATGGAAGTAAATAAATTTTGCCGAGTTGGGAGACAGGGAAACCTGTTGCAAAAACCAACTAAACCAAGCACATTAGATGCCAAAACTAAATTACAAAACTCTGCCAACAGTATTAAAATAACTTCTAACAATTTACTATAGGTCATAAGCCAAAACTTTTAACTTGTTAGAGATGTTGAATGAATATACATGTAGCTACCAATTCACGTGTGTATTACCTGATTTAAGTATGTGTAGCAACCTAATTGATTGCGGTGACAGGCCATACAAAGGGCTGACTCAAAAAAAACCATCTCTACCACATATTTTAATTCAAACATTGCTGACCAGGTTTTGCATGGTCACTCATGCTACTCAAAGTGAAACAGAGAATGTTCATGGGGTTGTCTAATCTCTCGCCAGGTAAAACATACCACCTAACCACAAGTCCTATAAATTACAAGAAAACATTGAAATTGAAGCAAACATGGGTTAAGTGGTGGGGAATAAAACATCTTTTCTTCAAATAGTACTTAAAGATAAACAGTGGCATATGCAAATAGGTAAACAATACTGACTTCCTGGACATCCAAATAACTAAGAACTAAATCATTTCAAATATAAATTTGGATGATATACAATCAAAACCAGTTGCAGACATTATGTTAAAAAGTTCTACCAATTGAGTCAATAAAAGGACACTTCCAAACATAACTAGGATAAAAAAAGGCAAGTTACTCTTGGACTATTAAGGTGGATTTGAGATAATTTACAACAATTGCCGCTGGGAGAGGGGTTCTTGGTGACGGTACATTCACCCCCTCTATGACAAAAATGGCGTCCCGAACATTGGGAAATTTGAAGGTTGGAATTTGCAGCCAAAAAAAAAATCCAAGCTTACAAATTTTACATCACATAACTGTGAATCAAAACCAAACATGTACAAAACAATAATCTACATACTAAAAAGAGGCAGGCGTGGACAGGACTTTTTACCCTGGCACCAAATAAATGGTGTCCTGACATTTAGTATAAAAAAGTGTAGAACCATTATTTTTCAAGTTCTATATGAATTTTCCAAATATTTGGAAAATATAATAAATATAAAAAACATGTTATAAACAAAGAAAATGGGTTGTACGAAACAAACTTGAGAAACCCTTGTACAAAACAAAATGCATTCAAACTATTGATCTTTTGGAATAGTTTACAAATAGTAAAAGTAGTACAACTGTTTATCAAATAGAAGATTAAACATCTGCCTGGATAGGTTACTAAACTGAATAGTACTCCATAAGAAATGACAACATTCTGTTGAGTTGGAAAATATTTTGGCTTGGCACAAGGCAATTAAGATCAACATGTCCTGTGATCTACCAGTCAAATTTCAAAACCTAAACAGGCTCCATTTTGAGACCTTTCAACAGCAATAAATTAAAATTAAATAATCATAGGCCATAAAAAAGTTCAAATTTCAAATGATCTGTTCAGTGCTTAAAAGCAACACTAGTGATCAATTAAAATAATGCAGTATGCATTTAATATCAAACATGGCACTATCGCAAAGAAGCAGCAACTCTCGTTCAAGGAGGAAGCTTGCTTGAGCAATGTCAGGAAAGCTCAAACTCTTTTGTTTTTGTATTTTACCTAAAACAGATCAAGTTAAGATGATTACAGTTGGCACATTTATGCACCAAACTAACACAATAAAAAACAATACCAAAAAAAAAAATGGTTGAATTTAAAAAAATGAAAATGTAAAGTTAAGAATAAGACAATCACAGTTGCTAATCATGCAACAAACATAACGGAAGTGAAAAACAAAGTATAAGTACAGAAAACAAAATATAAACTTTTTAAAACAATGTAAGGGCAAAGTCACAGCAAGAGGAAGGAGTTCTTAATGTTGTGTTGTCATGTTGCAATGTCTCCGCCACAGCAAAATGGCGTCCCGACATTATTTGGTCTACTAGGCATTATGCACCACAGATCCATCTCTTGGTACACCCAATAATCAAGGATACACAAGGTTCTTGCATTTGGCTCTAGTTCTAAGTAAGCTGGCCAAGGGTGATGACAGGGTGGCTGTAACTACGCGTGCAAACACTGCTTTGGAAGTTCATCCTCATCACTGGAATCACTAGATGATTCCTGTTTCCTCAAATGTTCTCGAACGGCTGGGAGCGGGAGTAGGCTTTGTTGTGGAGGATGGTGTATAACTTGCTGTCTCATGGTTGCCTCCTTCTGCAGTACTAACTGGCACATCATTTAATCTTTCTTATCAAAAGAGTGCCTCGGAGCCAAGGGTTGGATCAATATGGTACTATACAACTGGCCCTACACATCGGAATCAAGGGCTGAGTAGTCATCATTGGAATCTGCGATTTCCTGATCACAAGTCAAATCAGACTCATCCGTGGTGAACAGGCATGCAACAGTTATCAAGCTCTTCAATTCCTGCGTTTTCCCAGTCAGTTCAACATTTGGGAGCGGTCTCTATCGGAGCATACACACTGACTAAAAAGGGCACCACCCCCCCCCCCCCCCCTTCCCCCCCCTTAATTTTTTTACCCCCCCCCCCCCACACAAAGGGGACCAGTAACGTTGATCGCTTCTGGAGTGCGTCCTTCCACAAAACAATGTCAAACTCAATCAATTTCACCATCTCAAACACTGGCTTTCGTTTTGACTGGGATTTTCCGCAGAATGACGCTTTCTGTAGATGAATAACTCCTCTTGGTGTCATCGCGGGTGATGAAACAGATTCCTAGCTTACATAAACCATTTGACTTGTCCAGTACTGGGTGTGCAAGGAAAGTCTGGTAGGGCTCCCGAAGGAGTTGTCGCAGATGATGAAACCGCCGGCATAACAGTTGCTGCTGTCGTAGATATGTTAATTCTGATTCTAAATGTTCCAAACGCAGATATAGGTGTGGGAAATCAGGCATGGTGTAGTTCCAAGTAAAAGATGCAATTCAAAGTTCCAAGGGTCGTGGGTGCCCTGATCAATCGTCGAGAAGTCAAAATCGCGTAGCCCCACGTTGGTGCGCCAATGTACAGTAAGGAAAAATAGGGGTTCTCTTTGAGTTCACCTCTTCGGACTGATCGGTGGGGGATTACTCGATGCGAGTATTAAATGAATACAGAAGAAAACACAATGAAGACACGCAGCTATCCTTGAAAGATGACTTTAAAGAATAGATGTTGACAACTTCATATGAGGAACAATAATGTAGACTTCAATGATGGAATATTAACGAATATTTGAAAATGGCCTAGTTTCACATGCAGAGATGGATTTAAGATGTTGAGAGATGGAAGCTCTGATGGAAGTCAATAATTTTGCCTAAGTTGGGAGACAGGGAAACCTGGTTGCAAAACAACGAACCCAATCACATTTGATCCACAACTAAATTACAAAACTCTGCAAAACAGTATTAAAGAACTTCTAACCAATTTACTATAGGTCCTAAGCCAAAACTTGTTAAACTTGTTGAAGAGGTTGAATGACTAGACATGTAGCTAACATTTCAAAGTGTGTTACCTGATTCAGTATGTGGTAGACAACCTAATTGATAGCAGGTGCCAGGCCATACAAAGGGCCTGACTCAAAAGAAACCATCTCTACCACATATCAATTTAAACACATTGTGAAGTCTTGCCAGGTTTGCATGGTCAAGTCATGCTACTCAAAGTGAAACAGAGACTGTTCATGGGGGTAGGTCTTAATCTCTCTCCAGTTAAACATACCAACTAACAAAAGTCTATAAATTACAAGAACACTTGAAATTGAAGCAACATGGGTTAAGTGGTGGAAAATAAAAAATCCTTGTCTACAAATTAGTACTTAAAGATAAAAACAGTGCATATAGCAAATAGGTAACATAAAATGATTCCTGGGACATCCAAATACTAAAAACTAAAATCTTTCACTTAATTAATTTGGATGATATACAATCAAAACCAGTTGCAGAACATTTTGTTAAAAGTTTACCAATTGAGTCATATAAAATGACACTCCAAACATAACTAGGATAAACAAAAACAGCAAGGTAATCTTAGACTAAATTATTGGATTGAGATAATTTAACAACTTGCCAGCAGGGGCGGGGGTTCTGGTGACGGTTTACATAAGGTATGAAGTTTTCATCTTGACTAGATTGGGCCTTCACCCAAAAAAACTCCCACTGTAAAGTTTCGATATTTCAATGCGTTTTCATTGAGAGCAGAAAACGGGATTTCGTAAGCCCCATGAGTACTGTGTAAAATTAATAGTGGTCGACCCAAATTGGGATACATTTTCGCTCAGTACTTTCAAACCAAACATCCTTTGGCCCAAGATTTCACCGGGTAAATGAGAAAAAATAAGTAGTTTCTTTGATACCTAAATGTTGAACACTTCCGTTAAAACTGGCTTTCTGGGGACGAGGGCTATTAGCGGATAGGGCAATGGACTTTATAAGAAGTTAAGGACATCCAGAGGATTGGCAACTTTACGTTTGCTGTAACTTTCATCAACAACTGTGTCTATTACATGAATATTCATAGACTCATATTCATTGATAATAAAACCAACAAGTCAAAGACAGCAAACTGGTGCATGCTGTGGAATACAATTCCGGCATGTGTTTTTCTTGTGTTAAACGCCCCGTTCCGTTATCTGCAGATAAATGTTGCCAGAGTAATTTTATATAAAAGCATTATATTCACACATAGGGTGTGATTTGGCCTTAATCATTTCAAGTGAGAGTCTAATGCTAAATGCTCCTCCTGAGCTTTACAACCCACGCAAACATATTAATTTTTAAAAGTTCATGTCTGTTTACAAGACATGTCTAGGTCATATGCTTAGCAAAGATGTGAAGTCACATCTCTGTATAAGGGGAGCTCAAAAATGAACATGTGTAATCATATAAAAATGCTGCCATTATGCTTTAATCACTGAATAAAATGAAATTGGCAACTTGTATGTATGTATGGGTTGTGTGACATATCAGGGAGCACCAGGGTAAATATAGGAGGGGCAGCAACGTTATATCTCCGTGGCATAATGTGTAACCAGATTTTTTTTTTGGGGGGGAGGCAAAGGGGGCACTATATCTTCCGGGGGGAAAGCATATATATTAAAATTGTTAGTTATATACGGGCCTGTGTTGTTTTCCTAATAATTTGGCACGTGTGCAGAAAATCACTAATTCCACAGGGGTAAAGAATGGGGGAAAAGGGATTTCCCAAGGGGAAGCTTCCCCCACCCTCTGGTTACGCACTGTACACGATGATCAAAATGGTTAAAGAAAAATTTTTAAGGCAATGATCTGAAATTTTAAACTCTCGTGGGAGGGGGGCTTTCCCCCTGCCATCCTTGGACCACCCGGGTTATTCTACTAATCTTGCTCACATGCACAAGGAGTTTTTCCATGGTATGAACTTCGCCTAAAAGGAACCTAAAAAAAGACGCAAAGCATTGCATGGAGGCCTTCTGGGAAGCTAGAAGTCTGTGGAAAAGCCACCAATTATCCACCTCTGCGGGAGTCAAGTGGTTCAACACTACCTGTGTGACCATACACGCTGTGCTGGAGTCCTGGGTCCTTCACAAGACATGGAGAGGCGGGATAACGCCATTGACTACCTCTTGCTGTGGGATTGTGCTGGACATGGGGCATGGAAGGGCCGTGTCTCAGGCGCCATCTTATATTCAATGACTAACACTGAGCATCGTGTCCGCCTTGGGGGACTCGCCAGCTGGGTTTCCTTGGACCAATCCTTGGTATGAGGAGGGGAGGGGGCCTGCTGGAGGCTGCGCCTATACGTGCCCACCTCGTGGCAAGGGGGGACCTGGGTGTCCGCGCCACTCTTGTTTAGCCTCGTTTAACGTGTGCGGGGTATTTTGATGGGGACATGATGCAAGCTGGCAGATGGACGCACTTGCCAAGGATGGATGTGCATGGAGAAATCTTGTCATCGCTGCTTCCGCAGCGAAGGATGATGATGAACTTGCAACATTTATTACCTATTACTCCCAAACGAAAACACTTAAAATTAAGGTGTACTCCAATTACATTTCTCCCTACTGGGAACAGAAAACGGACATTCATGTTTTTTTTATGTGAATTGGCCTTAATACTTTTCCAAGGTCCGGACAGTTTACCAACAAAGTTAATAGCTTGAAGAAATTAATTCTATTTCATTTTAGTGAGCTCAAATGAGATTTCAAGATTTGCTAACTAATTCCCAGAAGCATGGTTTAGAGAATGAAGAGTAGAGAATAGGTATAAATGTCTGTCCATTACAATTAACACCCCGTTTTATCCCTGTAGATCAGAAAGCCCTTTCAGCCAAAGAGGATATTTCATTGTAATGGTACCATTATAACTAAAATAACATCGGAGATATTTAAGTTTAACGACAGCAACAAAATTAAACTTATCGGTTACCTTCTATTACTTATTAATGGATTTGCCTCTACTGATGATCAAACTAGCCATTTTTAGCATATAGTACACACCTTTTGTTCTTTAAAGAACCCTATCACTTTGTTCCTTTTGTAAAAAATACATTTCAATGTGCCTTTGCAGCACATTTTGCAGAGTATGTTTATAAACAGAACATACACAGAAAAAAAAAAAACAAAAAAAAACCAAACAAAAAAAAAACCCAAAAAAAAAACAACAAGAGTTCTACCAACTATAAGAGCCAGTTAGAGGTGTCTTCGAAGAACCAAAATGTGATAAAAAAGTGTCATTAGTGCTTTAATGAAGCAAGAAAGATGCCATGGGAGCATTTTGGGCAAGGGTTCACAGCGATGGCACAAAAAGGCTCCAAGGTCAAACACTTTATTTTTTACGTTTCCTTACTACCCTCCTCTCTGTGGTAGATTTATGGAAGGTCTTCCATGGGGTGCATATTGCCAATTAATGCAAGCAAACGGACATGCTGTGTTAGCCCAATCACTTTAACAATTATTATTGATATGGCTGTAAGATGCCTCTGCCCAGCTCCATGGATTAGGATTTCAAAATGTGGAATTAAAAAGACTAGGTAAATCAATATGACATTTTAAATATCTGGAAATCTAAAAACCTATTCCTCAATTGATCGTTTTCGAACCAATATGAGAAGAATTGGTTCGATTTCCAGATGAAATGATCACAAACATACTGAACTCATTTGCGATATAAAGGACATCTGCAATTACCTAGAACATCTTTTTTCAGACAATGGCATGCACGATCCCTTTAATATCAGTACAACTATGGCAGCGGACTTTGCGTTCTGTAGATTGCAACTGCGGAGATTGGTTGGTAAAAAATCCTGGTGGCTTTATAGAGTTGCAATGGAACATAGAGACTACAAGAAGAATTTTTCCTTGCTATAACCATTGGCTTATTTGTGAAAATGAATGATAAATGGAGTCATCCTATCAATATCACAAAGCCTCTTTTAGGGATAATTAAAGTTGAATCTAAAAGGGCTGAAAGTAAGCAAGAGTTCAATCAGGAGAATCTTGCATGACGTGGATATACTAATGACACCTGAGGGTTGTGAAACGGGGCATGATCAATAACTTCTCCCTCACCCATCCCAATCCAATAGTAGATGTAACATGATTGAGAGTAAAGTGCACTTATCAGCTTCTCCTACCCTTCCAATTTGGTTTTACAATGTTTCAAGAATTGGCGTCCCAGTAGAATTCCATTACACCCTGTAAGGCACAACTGGAATTAAGTATATGATTCATATAGGGGGTACTGATTCAAATGGAATAGCCATGGTAGGTCATGACCACTGCATAGTTGTCATATGCAGTGCAGGTGACACCCTGCATTCTCAATCAGTAATTCAACACTCCCCATATATATAAGAGTGGAATGCACATTTTCTTCTCTGCCTTTCACAAGGGGTATATGAAATCAATTGGGAAATAGCCCATTATTATGGAGCACAAATTGTCCCTCGCACCATGCAAAAATATAGCAGGGACGAAGGCGACCCAATTGTGAATTTGACATAATTTGATGGTGCAGAACAAATGTCAGTTCATGAGTACGAATCTGTGGAAAAGTCAAAGCTATTTTTTAACAGATAGTTTACTTCCCACAATATTGTGTTTTTAATCAAAAAAAAAAACTTTTGATTTTTGTGGATTAATAATAACAAGCGGTTCTCTGAACCACAAAGGTCCCCCCCCAGTGCAGTAGCAAAGAAGAAGCAACAATGTTAAGATCTCAGGAAGATTGTGATTGGAAATAAGGGGTTCTTGAAGGACTGTGGTTTCTTCCATTTGGAACATGATCTTCAAAATGTTTGGCACTGAACTGGTTTGACCACACCACAAGTTTCATCATCCTACCACATGAGTAGAGATTTGACCTTGAATGACCAAAACAAAATCATGACCTTACAAAATTTTGGCATGAATGTTACCACATTCCACTAGGTTTCCATGGGAAAAACAAACCATGCAACTATGTGCAAAGATTTGACCTTTGATGACCTTGAAATTGCTAACCTAATAGTTGGCACTGATTGTTGGCCACACCCACCTAGTTCAAAATCCTCCTACCATATGTTAAGTGATTTACCTGGATGACCCCACATGACCTTGAAATGACCTTTCCAAAGTTTTTTCAACACTGAATGTTTGAGACCACAACCCCCCAGTTTCACATCATCCTCCTACCACATGATTAGTGATCTGACCTTAAATGACCCCACATGACCTTGAAATGACCATCAATTTTTTGGCACTGAATGTTGACCACACCCACCAGTTTTCCTCCTCCTACCACTGTTAATTGATTTGACCTGGGATTACCTTCGGATGACCTTGAAATGACCTCAAAATTTTGGCACTGAATGTTGAACCACACCCACCAATTTTCATCCTCCTACCACGTTTAGTGATTTGACCTTGAATGACCCCCCGGCTGACCTTGAAATGACCAATAAAATTTTTGGCACTGAATGTTACCACAACCGGACCAATTTTTTTCACATCCTCCTAACCACATGTTAAGTGATTGGCCTTGGATGTACGCTCTCGGATGACCTTGAAAGGAACTCAAAACTTTTGGCAACTGAATGTTGACCACACCCACCAATTTTCATCCTCCTACCGATGTTAATTGATTTGACCTGGATGACCTCGGATGACCTTGAAATGAACCTTTCAAAATTTTCGGCACTGATGTTGACCACACCCCCAATTTTCATCCTCCTACCACAATGTTAATTGATTTAACCCTGGATGACCTCGATGACCTTGAAATGACCTTCAAAAAGAAAAACGTTTGGCATGAATGTTGACCACACCCACCAAATTCATCATCCGACCAACTGTTAAGTGATTTGACCTTGGATGACCTCGGCATTACCTTGAAATGACCACTTCAAAATTTTCGGCACTGAATGTTGGACCACACCCACCAAGTTTCATCATCCTTACCACAACAGATAAGGTTTATAGCAATTTAACTCCATGTTTGCGTATTTTTGACCCATTTGACCTTTGACCAATGGCCACATGACCCTCCTCCGAACTCATCCGAAGCCTACTTGAGTGAACATCTATGGTGCGAAGATGGGACACCCATACTTGCTCAATTAAAAGATATCGTGTTAACAACGTTTATTAAGCGATTAGCCCTATTTTGCCATATTTTGACCCTATTTTTGGACCACTTTGACCTTTGACCCATGGTCACATGACCCACTTGGTATCCCACCCACCGCCTACTGGAGATACATCTATGTTGCAAAGATGGAACTTCCAAACTTGCTTTAGTCCAAAGATAACGCGCGGGACGCACACACACCACGGAGGCTACCATTTCTAAGTCCCCCTTCGCCAACAAAGTTGGCGGGGGACTCATAGGGATCAATATGCAAATGATCTCATTAAATTGTTCATGAATATGTACAAAACAACACAAAACTATATATTATCAAAAACCTGTACGTTTAGTATCACCCTACCAAGTTCAAGTAAATAAATCACTCCATTAATGTGGCAAATTGGACTAAAGGTATTTCGGATCACAATTATTTGCAACTTAGGTCATTAATATTCATAATATAAAAATGACATTAGAAGCCACATAGACATGCAGTTAAGCTTATTAATATTCATGGAAAGCTATTATGTTTAAATTATATATCACCCAAGTGACCCTTTCCATTTAAGTTCTCTTAGGTTAAATGTCGACTTTCTTGAAGAGCTTCTTACAAGATCCATCCCTGACTTTTAAGAATTTGCTCAATATTTTCGCATTAAATTGGATAAAGTTACAACTAGTAAGTGGTGGATGTATGTATACCTGGGGTAGAGAGGAAAAAATACTTTAATTATAATATCATATTTCACTGACTTGAACAGTGGACAACTGTCTTCTAGGGTTATGGAAGGGGATATGTTCAATTACCCCTTCCCGGCAGCAAATAACAATAAAGGTGTCCCATTCCAAGTAATAGTCTTGTGGCTCAACAGGGTGTCCTACCCCCTCGGGGCCATACAGTGAAGTAGAGGTGAGTAAATTCCTCATGGATGGATAGGAACGTACCATGGATGTACCATAGTGAACTGTACATATATTATGATGATTTTTAGATATACAATAGTGTACGGGCACGCGTGATGCGGTTACTGCCGCTTGGCATTAATCAACACGCAACAAAGGCTGTAGTCCGTCTCATTCCCCTTACAAAAATAAGTTTACAATTGAAAACAAATAGAAAAATCGCTTCATTATTTTAATTCTAAATTTACCCACTCATTCACCATTCACAAAATTGCCCCAAGTTCCAGAAATCATGTGGCCCCAGTCATATGGCAGCAGCAAGGATTTTTGAGACAGGCATTAGGTCAAGAAATGAAAGTCATTCATATAGACACTACGGGTCCATGACCCCCTGCCCCCCCTCCCCCCCCCCCCCCCGGGATTTTTGGAGGCAACCCTTTTGTGAAGCTTACCATGAAGCAACTGAATTCAGGTTGTTTGCAAAAATCCCCACCCGGGTTAAACCCGTGAGGGGCTTTTCAAATGGCTGCAAATTTGTTGGCAATTGTTGTCACTTTGGCAAAATTGTTGGCAATCTTTGTGACAAAGTTTAATTGTTGCCACTGCCTACATGGTTTTTCAGGGCAACTCTTTTAACATGAGAACACAAGTCCTTTCCATAACAATTTGTCGCCCTGATCAAATTGGCCCCAAGTTTTCCCCCTTGGGTAAATGGCTTCCTTTGGCTCCATTTTTGGCAAGGTTTTTGAGAAGGATGCAATCAACAAGAGGCACCAATAAAACAATTCGTCGGGTGTATTACATAGTGAATGGATTTTTCCCTTTTGTTAAAAAAATTTTGTTGATTAAAACGTGGAAGGAAAGAATTCTTAAAATGAACAGGAAGGATGCTTGAATATTAGGGTAAAAAAAATGTTTGGCACTCCTGAATTTAGGGCCACTCAATTAAAATTTGTACATGTTTCTATGGGAGGACATTCTGTCATTCGTTACCGTCATTCCGTTACCAAATGCCCGACGAAATATACATTCAATAATTGTATTACACTCAATGTTAAAATGTTACACGTAGTACAGTTCACTTATGTCCACATTAAAGAACTGCTGCAGTACAGATGTATGTCCTCAAAGAGAAGGACCCCCAGAAAATGACAGCATGTAAACACATATAAAATCCATGTATATAATCCATGGGAATCGTCTCAGTCCTGAAGAAAATTTTTGTCCATCAGTTCAAGACGACGGGGTTTGTCCCTTGACGACACTAATATTCTGCGATAATTCCAAATGATACCACCTAGGGTCTTGTCGTGCCAATGTTCAAACTTTTAGGAACCACAAACTGAAACCTTTTTTTACTCAAAAATAAGCTTGTTGGCCTTGAAAAAAGGACAGCAGACAGTTCAGCTTTAATATCAGCAAATCTACGCACCAATTCCCATCTCTTTAGATAGATTATGCTGGCAAAGTTGTTTTTTCCCTATAAATTCTTGCCTTATGTTCTATTTCACAACCGGTTTTTCCCATCGTAAAAACAGCCATTACAACATCATCAAACATGCAGGTATAAATATAACCTAACACTGGCCAATTGGATCTACATAAATGTCATTATCTGCATTGCAAATGACATCATGGGAAACTACCTATTTTGCACTCTAGAATGATCTCAAAGCATAAACAACTTGACTCATTTTCTAAATTTAGCATTTCGGGGAATTCTGTTCATCTCTTGCACAATATATTATAAACAAGCTAAGAACTTTTTCTCATGAGAAATCCTCTCTCTAGTTACACAGAGAAATAAAATAATATTTTTAATCACAAAACATGGAGGATACTATAACAACACTGCCACATTTTTTTCCTTCATTTCCCAGAGGGGCACCATTTCAACAATAGAAAATAAGTAATCCAATCATAAGGTCAAGCATTAACTTCACTACACCCCTGTCAAATTTGAAGCAGTATCCCTCATGGTTGAGAATATCTAACTTTTGCCACTGCCACAAGATTTTGAGACGTCATACCTCAAGACAAAGGTATATCCCATCAGGAAAAAAAAAACTTAGAGGTTAAAGGGGCATTTCGTGATCCACAGCCTTGTCCCCCCGACTTACCTAAAAAAGTTGAGATTTTTGTATCATCTGAACCGCCGGGCTAAGTACAGTATGTGTGTCCAATCTGACGTGCAAATTCGATCGTCTCTGCAAGAAATTCGCAATTTTGTATTTTCTGTCCATAAATGGACAGAGATTACAGTAGAGTGGTCTATGGGCGATTGCGATATGAACATTTGCACATAACACCAAAACGAAAGATCAGAATCAAATGAAATTTTGGGAATTAGGCTTTCTCAAGGAAATCTAGCGAAAACAAAACACCCAAAAACAGAAGATGCAAGAATAATGATGCACCTTTAAACAGTACAGGAGTTATATGAAGTACCTCTAGCTGGAGGTGATTCTAGTAGTCCATTTCGATGATCACATTTCACGATGCGATTAGCTGTTCAAACCCTGGGGTCGATTTGCTCCAAATAAATGTGAAAAATTCCTGGTCAGGGCTCTGCATCCATATTCAATGTCTTTGGATAGAACATGATAGAATGCAGAGGGGAGAAATGTCGGTATCCTGTTTTTGGGCTCCGGTGGTGGTAAACATGCCTAATGTGGAAAATAAAGGCCTAAATGACCAGGCTCATCTCTCTAATAAACGTGGTGTCTAGAATACATAAAAGGTTCTGAGGAAGAATTATATCGAGTAATTTTAAATCAGTAGGCAAAAAGGAGAAGCGTCTTAATTGGTAAAAGTTGGAAATTAGAGAAGAAAATTGAGTTGAGAAATTATTGAGCATTGAATGTGTAGGCATATTTAGGTTATAGTTTCCTAGCTGTGGGTAACATTTTCTAATATGTTACATACTAATAAAAGCAGAGTTTTGTTTACCTACACGATAGCCATTCCTGCATGGGTCTGAGGAATTGTATATGCTTCCTAACATCATGCTTACGTTTTTGTTGTATTCTTGGCGCATACAGAGTTTATTAAATTAATAGTTTATGAGGTGACACTTGTTGTGTGTTACATCTGCTAATGTTTTGTGCACCGTAAAAGTTGGATGTGTTACCACCTCTGTTATTTACACCAATAAACCATTGGTGGGGGTAGCAGCTCGTTCGTTCGTTCGGGTCCCAAAGTTCATTCGTAAGGGCTTGTGGTGGTACGTGTCCGAATTTGTTCACTGTGTAAGCTGATCCAGGACCGCGTGTATCTATGACGGACGCTCCTAACATGGCCCGCGTTTTTTTTAAAACCTGGGGCGGATGGGAACAGTCATGGGGTTTACACCCACTCTTATTCGACACTGACTGTGATATACATGTACAGTTGTACTTTCTGTACACGACCGACGGCTAACGTCCCCTCCGCAGGACGGATGCTTTCATGATTCATTTGCCCAATTCCAAGTGAACCATGGAGGCGAGCTGTATTCTGTATTTAATCAATAGCTCGCATACATATTAATCAGAATTTGAGCACCCGAGTGACTCCCAGCAAGGTGACCCCACCGGGTTCGAATCCCTGGCTTATTGTTTTGGTATATTTGCGCCATAGGCAAGCACCCTAACCACGAGACCACGCTCTCTCCATTTTCGCAGCTTATTTTAGTGGTCAAAATTTCCTGATTTTATAGTTTTTTGATATTTTGTTTATTTTTCTTTTCAAACAGCTATGCTGCTAAATCTTTATGTGTAACAAATTCTTGCAGGCTTTTAACTTTGTGGTGGCGCATATTTCACTAGGGGTATTTATACACAGCTTTCACAAAATCAAAGTTGATTTTTTTATTCATCTTTGCTGGAGACGGCCAGTGAACAAGTTTGAAAACTGACAAATACATGCTTGACATGATTGAACCGGGGACCTCTGGCATGGCATACACTCTACCAATTAAAGTGACAGGAGGAGATTTTTTTGAGGATCTACACTATCTCTCAATTTTCACTGGATCGGTCGTAGACCACCTACCGAGAACGTTTCAGGTTTCCATTGAAACAAGTTACAAAAGAAAACCACAAACCTTTGTTTTGAACTTGCCTGCTATCGCAATCATCCCCATAGAAAACCTGCCTTTGACTTTCTGTCATGCACGCAAAAGTACAAATCATCCCTTCTTACCTAAAGACTGCGTATTCGGCAAATTCACTTCAGGAGTGATCTAATAATTGGTAAAGCAATTCTCAAATATGCAAAAAAAACCGGGGTTCGACAAAATTGGGGGCGCTTCTTTCTGGAAATCTCCTCATGTCCTTTAAAAAACTAACTATTATGGTTACTTGTAAAGATATTTAGATCTCCAAATACAAACATACGGGTAAGTAATTTTTAAATTTGTTGTCAAATGTTATTGTCAAAGTCCCGCTAGTTTTGCACTTTTGAACAGAGGATGCACTCTTTATGTCCTTAAGTGAATGGAGCGTTGCAAATGTTAGATGATATCTCTATGTAAAAATGGTTGGGGTTAAAAACCAAACTAAAAATGGTATTTTTATTTAATTCTGTACATTCAAGCTATAAAAATAATTCTCTATATAAACACAATACAGTTACAACTGTGTTTGTAAGCCCCAAAGTGGATATTTTCTTGTTGCATAGAGCTACAGTAGTACAATTTGTTTGGTTTAATAATCTACAACCACAACTAATAGCTTGCTCTCTCATTTCCCTCACAGCATCAACAAAAATAGTCTCCCTTGCCTATTGCTTTACAATGGTCACACAGTTTGCTTTGTTTTGTCTTCCAATGAAATACGACCATGTAATTGTATCGGATTGATTGACGTGCGAATATACTGGCTAAAAAGAATCCTCAACATCCAGCACAATCTCATGCCTTCCAATCTCGACTTAAAAAATTGCCTTTCCTATAATTTCCATTGGACTCAAGTGTTACAAAAACTTGCTAATTGCAATTAGCTTGATTGTTTGCCTTTTATGTGGGGACATAAGGGGACCCTGCATCAATTGTATCTTGTTTGAGACGGATACTGAGAAGATTAATTGGACTGGGTTGATTAGAGAAGGCACCCAGGAAAATTACTCTTTGAGTTGGAGTTGGGTAGTGCGATGAACTACTCTTTTCCACTCGCAAAAAAGATCAACCTTATTAAGTACAGCGTTTAATTATATATTTGAAATAAACATTACAATGATTCTTACAAGTCCCCTCGTGCCAATCCTTGAACCAGTGGTTCAAAGGTGATAAGACACTGCCTTGCGTGCGTTTAATAATCCTATCACACTAAGGATATGGATAGAATATTTAAAACCTTTGTATCATCATAACTGTGAACCACAGCCTTTTCACTGTTGTGGGCTGGTTCCTGCTGCAGAGGCAGGTGATACACACTATTTTGACAGTAATTTATGCACATAATGATGTCCTTTTCCTAACAATCTGTCTTTTCACTCTGACAAGAGTGAACCACCACCACCACCCACCCAACCACCAAACAAACACACAAACAAACAAACAAACAAACAACAACCAAACATACATACATACAAACATACAAACTCCAACTACAAACAAACAAACATCCAAACAAACAACACAAAATCAACATCAAATCACAAACAACAAAAAAACTCAATAAAAATTTGTCAGTATGTTTGCAATTGGTTTATAGATTTTCTAATCCTGTCAAACCCCCTCCCCTTTCCTGTAACAAAATAACATACATCCTTCAAACAACAAACAAACCAAGAAATTCCACACACACATTCACACAGCCTTGTCCTCACTGCTCAGGATATGATCATCACTTCACCAATCCAGAATAACAGAAACAGATAAGAAATTTACCACAAGTTGCCGCTGGGTATTTGGACTGGACACAAAAACACTTTTTCCTCCCGCCCTACCCTATATCGGCAGCATTTTAGATTGAAATCTAGTGCAAGAAGTTCTATTTCATTTGCAAAATATTTCAAGCTTCGCACATTTCACATGGAGCTTCCTTCATTTAAAGGAAGAAAGACACGAAGAAAAAAATACACCTGCTAAGATCTTATCCTTGTTCTTGCCAACCGTCTTTTTTAGACTTGCACAGGTTGTCAAGAAAATTCATCCCTCCAAAAACAAGCGAAAAAGAATTCTACCTAAAAAAAATCGACCCTATCTTTCGGTAACATCAGTACTTGTTTGTGTGCAAGGAGCAAACCCCGTGGTCAAATGGCTGGAATGTTTTAACTAGGATATTTTTTCTTTTCTGTTTTTGAAACATACAATATTTAATATCCTGATTTCCATAAACTAAGCAAGGCACAGGAAATATTAACATGGGTTGTACAGGGAATGGGGATGTTGTAATTTTCTTTCTTTACATTCTTTGTTTGGTTTACTTTGCTTAAGATATTTGCAATCGTTGGAAAATACCAATCAGGATATTGGGATGAGACTCTAAAGGCTTACAAGTTAAAATAAATGTGAGTATTTAATTTTTCATAATAATCATTATCATAAGTACTTTCAGAGATGATCCACAAGGAAAATGGGTTAAACTCATTCATAGGGAATGTCCTCAGTGAACATGCCATACTCTTCTCCTCTCAAATTTCTTAAATTAAAAAAATAATTATAAGAGTAATGAGGGAGGGACACTTGAAGTTTTTGATAAAAATTATTTAATTGTATGACTTAGATTAACATATTTTAGCAATTTAGATTTTTATCCTCGGGGGCACTGTTCTTTGCCAATGATATCATGCGGCGAACATGGGGTTTCCAAAAAGTTCCCCAAACAAATAATTTGATCGGTCTAAATGCACCCCTAAACAGTATTGACCATTGTACAATCATACCCTAATACATATTGCAATATGGTACTTTCTTTCTATGCAATTGATTTCTATCATAGGCTGTAACGATAGCTATATTTCCACACATGAGCCAATACGATACAAACCTTGGAATTCCCAAAATGGACCCTAATCAATAAGTGTCAAGTCCTGGTTTCAGTATGAAAGTAGACCAGATTTGCTTGTTTTTGCTACCCCTTATTCCATTAAACGGTTGTATCATGCACATCTTGAAAAATACCTTTTTACATTTATTCGTTGTTTTGCCTATATCCCCTTATCATTGACAGTGCCCCCCCCCCCCTCCCCCCGGATCTAATGACTTTTAATCCATTAAGATTGCTTGTCTGTATAGAGTGAATAATGTTTCAAAACATTCAAATGAGCTCATTCATATTCATAACCTGTCCAAAAAAGTATACAGCACAGATCTCCATCGTGTTCTATCACCCACCGTGCCAAATTAGAATTTCAATTGGGTAATCGGTTATATCTGTATAAGAGTGGCATTAACACTTTTTGGCTGCCCATCCTCCACCCACCTGTCCGTGATCGCGCCGTCCTGTCTGCCTGCCCCCCGCCTGCACCCACCATTCATCTGTTTCTCTGTAGAGTGGAATAACACTTTTGCTCCCTAAACGCCCACCCATCCGCCGCCGCGTCTTTCCGTCCCACCGCCGACCCACCCGCCCTCCGTTCATCTGTGGTATAACATATCCACACAACACAATTGTGTTATGGGGACAAAAACCAGTCTATGTGATCTACCTCAATATCTTCTGGAGTTTGAGCGATGGGGTCACCTTTCTTCTAGACACTATACATCAACATTTCCCATGCTGGGTTGGTTTTCTTTTAGACACACTCTACACCTACAATTTCCTATTAGTTTTCCTTTGATCTTCTTTTTTTACAGGCATACAATTTGATTTCCTCTGACGGTCATTCTTTTCTTTATAACTCTATTCTAAAAGCAGGGCAATTTATAAATAAATACTAGTACATTCTGGTTGATATAGAAAAGACAAGAGAAAAAATGGCCTTCTTCTGTGAAATAAAAATCCAAGCTTCATGATATTTATTAGCCTTTGGAAATGGAGCATGGCCATTCCCCATAAAACCCTGACAGGCAGATATTATAAATTGCATTAAATATTCCAAATTAACTTTTTTTTACTTTTCAGTCAAATATTAATATCTGAACTTATTATATGAATAGGGCAGAACCCTTAACTTGTGTTAGCCTACAATTTATGGCGAATGGTTTAATGGGAGACAGGAATTCATTCGTTTTCTGGAGTAAAAACAAATCCCACTATAAATCCTTGCGGATCATTTCCAACCTCATTATGCGTACTATAAAGTGCATTTCGTCTCTTTTCATTCTCGAACCGTGTAGCATCCAAAGATTAAATGACTGTGCGTGCATATTCTTTGTTGATATTTACTTATTTTATAATCCATGTAATAGTTTTTACCAAACCCATTTTGTCCTACAACTGAACTAGTAATTTTACACAAACAGACTGTAATTATCCAACATGACCTCTTAAGTTTGAAAATTTATATGCCCCTTCAGGGTCGCAAATCTGATACTTTTATCATTTGTATGCCCACTAAAACAAAACCCAAGTACATGGCTTTAAGTACCTGCAAAACATGGCTGCCTTTCCACAAACACAATTTAGTCAAATTATGTCCACGTCTAGAAAAAAAAGAAAAAAGAACTGACTTTGAAAGATCTGTCAGCCCATAGATGTCCTTTTAAACATAGAAGAAATGAGGAGAGCATGCTTAAGTGTACAACTTAGCCCCATCCAACATGAGCCACAGTCCCTCAGTCCAAATGTTTGGCACAGTACCTTTACTGGTTTTGGCTTAACTACTGCCCATATGTCTCAAACTAATACAAGAATAAATCACTGCAACGGTGAGCCTTTTCTATCCACGTACTACTTCTGTTTTTCCCTCTAAGCAATGTTTGGGTCTTCCTGTGGAGAGAACCTGTGCAGAGAATGCCACACTTGGTCACTGACTAGAGGGGAATATTTTTGAGCAAGACATATGACAGCGAATTCAACTTGAAGCCAATATATTGCAGTCCCTCGGAAAGGGTATCCCAACCAATATTGATCTCCCCACAGTTTTCCCTCGCGGTGGAAATTGATCAAAGACAGACGGAAAATCCTGTGACTGCCTGAATATTGACTGGCCTACTTAAGATGTAGAATGCACAGTGCCCATTCAAAGGGCAAGGTTCATTGAGTTTGGGAATCCATCACTGAGGAGCACAAATTATATGAAAGCATTCCAATACTTTCACCAATATTGGAGTCAATCCCAAATCCAATCCTCATCAATCAATCAAATTTCTAGTCCCTCCAGAAATCTATCCCAATATTGATCTCCCCCGGTTTGGGTAGAAGTTAATTTAGAATCCCGGGTAGTCCACAGTATGCAAATGAGCCTTTTTGAATAGAATCTCACACACCTGCACATCTTCATATACCAAATAAACCCCAGTTACATCAAAGCGCACTCTAATAACCCTTTACCACACGTTCCCTCAGCTTGTGAAATTTCACACTTTGATGGAATGGATTGTGCTCATATTCCCAAGTATCCAAATTCTCAAGGATTACGAATATGTAAAGGGTACCTCATGTCAAAATCAAGAGATAATGGAAAAAAAATTCACTTTAAAAACGCATTAAGTTCATCTTTGACCTCCCTTAATGCACCATATCGGATCACTCACTTAATTCTCCCGACACACTACGACCCTTTTAGTACAAATCTCACCAAATTCAAAGGCTAAAGCTGACTGCTGGTCAGTATACATTTACACATAGTAGGACTGAATCAATAAGAAATTATTTAAGGCACTTTAGAGCTTCTGATGTATGATATGGTAGACAGGTCTTTGACCAGAATAATCAATGAAATAATTATCTATTTACTAATGTGGGTACAAGTATAAATATATTATGATATATAGTTTGCTTGGAGATCAACTTTAGATATAAATACTGGCAGTTCTGAGCTAGAACTTTAAAGGTGCAATGAGAGATTTCAAGTCATCCGTATTTTCTGTGATACATAGAGATTTCATATAGATTAGATGCTCAAAAGATTCCCTACCTTTTATTTAGTTAAAGAAAAAACAAAAAATGAAAAACAATGCCGATTTGTATATGCTTATTATAGAAAACATAGGCTGAATTTCGTATTTGCTCCTATACGAAATTAGAAATTTCACAATTTTTGTACCAAAGAAACAGTTCTCAGCTTAATCCTTACAGATGGGGATATTTTGGATATAAAGCTTTACACCAGTGCCAAAATCAAAATTTTCATTTTTTTTTCAGGACACCTGTTATTTGAAATCTGTCATTGCACCTTTAAAAAGAGGGGGTATAGACAAAAAGCACAGTTACATTGTACAATATGCAACTACTCTGGACCATGTGCTACATTTTGTTAATGGAATAAAAGATAAATTATGATACAAAGTAGGTGTGAAGGGTAAAATGTAATTATGCCAGACAAAATATTTAAGCATACTGAAATGAACATACTACAATCACTTTTGGCAGGGACTTTGAAAAAAGTGGAACTTCTTGGTAAAAGTGGACCTAACCCCGCTAAAATGGTCCATTTTTTACTTTTTGAACATCCTATCACAAAAAGTGGACTTTCTTGTCAAAATTTCTTACAATTTTGGTCCCTTTGCCCCTTTTGTGGAATTTGGGGGTGCCACCCACTGCCCCCCCCCCTCCCGAGAGTGTTAGTGTTAGGCAGGAACCACATTAAATACATTGCTAAGTCATCTTGAAGACAATTGTTGTAAATCTACAGTTAATAATTTAAAATGATTTGCTATCTACTGTAGATAGTATAATTGAATAGACATACATAATTAGCAAAAACACCCCCACACAATACAACTTAAGAACTAAATTGGCATGCACTCTTTCCTATGTAAATTTAAACATAATCTTTACCCCATAAAAGTATATACACTTCATATACAAGAACAAAATCCTCTTTCATCTTCTATTCATACAGCTACAGTGGAAAATGTTCTTACACAAACAGCTTTCTTTCATTTTGTCAGCTTTCATAGCTTTCATTTACCTAGGATTTCCTGGTCTTTGCTGGGGAGTACTCTGACAACAACCCCATTTTGAACACCTACCAAAAGGTATATGATGCACGAACACTGACTGGGATTTACTATGCAGTGCGTGACAGTGCACGGCAAGTGTGTATTTGCAGGAGTGAATGTGACCTTTTTGCTTCCCCACCTTTTGTGCTCTGTATAAACAGAGCAGTTACTAGGTAATCCTGTAGTGTGATGCACTCATTCCATCATTCCCATTGTTGTGTGCACGTACATTTTAAGATGGCTACTTTGCATATACACTGAAGTTTATCAACAAAACCACTATGTATTTTTTTTAAAGAGGCATATAGCCAGTATAAGTTGCTTGAAAAATAATGAATACAAAACCAACCTTTGGTGGAATATGTTTGCTTCAGTCAAGCACTTAAGAACCTGATCTTTTATTCTGTCAAACACAATTTTAACACCATTTCTGGTTAAATTGTGATTTGGAATAAAATGACCACAGTTGTATTTGTTTTTCAAGCTGGGATGCAAAATTGTACTAAACGTCATCCAATGGTGCAAGTGTGGCATGGTGTGATTGAAAAAGTTGCATTTTAGAATATATTCTTAGGATGCAACCTTTTTAATATGTGGGTAATTTTCAGTTTGACTTTAAAATTTGTCCACAGTTTGTAAGTCACAAAATTTTACATTTTGACACGAAAGCTAAACACATGATTTTTTAAGTCCCATAGAGTACTGTGTAATATTAAAGACACTATCAGTGATTTGCTAAATCAGAAAATAAAAAAAATCATCAAAAATCAGATTTTTGCATTTTTGGAACAAGTATAGGTATCCTAACATACCCTGCAAATGATAAGTCTAGAAGCAACCTAATAAGGACAACATCGGATATTTTGGTCATTACTGTCCGTACGGACAATTACTACAATGTGTAATCGAATAGGGATTCATATCTCTGAACATTGCTGTTTTCTTCCTTTTCTGTCAACTTTTCAGTTGGAAAATATACCTAATGGGAGTCTTGCAGACTTATCCTTCACTTTAAGATATTCCTACAAATTTTAAATATTTGTTTATCTTTCGGGATAATCACTGATAGTGTCTTTAATATTGGTCACCTAAATGGGGTACATTTTCACTCATAACTTCCACACCAAACATCCTCTAGCCCTAAGATTTCACAGGGTAAATGAGAAAAATAGTAACTTTCTTCAAATTCCAACATTTTGACCACTTCCGGTAAAATCTGGGGTTCTGGGAACGAGGTTATTACCGATTGGGTCATGACCCTTTAAGTTAGGAAAATTAGGAGGTTAACCAGGTAACAAATTTATTTGGCAAGAAAAGGCCTTGCTTAATGTCCATCACCTGATCGTTAATAGCTTTGCACCCAGAACCCCTGATTTGATAAGAAGTGATTACAATTTTGGTATCTGAAGAAGGCTACTGTTTGCCTATTTATCCCTGAAATCTATTAGGGCTGAAAAGTGTTTGGTTTGGATGTTAAAAGTGATAAAGTACATCATTTTGGTTGAACAATATGCATGTTATAGGATATTCTATGGGGCTCGCAAAAATCATATTGGTGTGAAACTTTACAGATGGGGTATTGGAATCAAGTTCATTCAATCAAGATGAAAAGTTTAATGTTTAAATCGGGTCATCCACTTGTAAGTAGAGATAGGTACCTTGAGTTTTGTACTTTAACAACTATTGTAGACAAGATATTGAAAGACAACCTATAGTTTGAACCTGTTAGATCAGTAAGACAATTCAAAGTATGGTTTACTCAAAAGTACCTTTTCTTAGTGTGGACTGGAAGTAGGGCATGTCATAGTCTGAGCAGAGACCTACATCAGCAGATAAGAAAACATAATATTGTCTATACCCTTAAGAACTCTGTGACTATCAACATCTTTGTTCAAGGGAACCTAAAAAATAATTTTTAATAATGTGTTAATCCTATGCATACGACCTTTTAGTCAATAAGGGTCACATTTCAAATCGGCCATAAACTTACTCTTGCATTTACTCTAGTCTGTTATTGAAGTTTAAATTCTGTTTTATATTTTTGAGCAGCTCATAATTGGCTAGTCATATTTCTCTTTAGAAGCACAGAGTGTGTATTCAATATAGAACCAGGTGGCTTATTCCCCACTTATAATCCAACTCCTCCCTGTTTTAAAAGGCCTTTAACCTTCCATGGTTGGTGTAGGAAGGAATGGAATAATCCACTTCTAATCTTGCCAAATGGGTTCTTTTATGGGAAATACTTGTAGTTTACATTGCAGACCACAATAAGTGCATATGGCCGCACTATTGGAATCTACAGGTGCATTTGTGAAGAACAATGTCTAGTTCATGATGTTTCATGTACCTCCTGGTAAATAGGTAGGTTCTGTCAGAAATGTTGTCTTAGGGGTAATGTTTGGTTCCTTGTGTCTGGTTTTCTTTGAATGCTTAGGGGTCCCCCTAGTGATAATATTATTTGTATTGTTTAGATAAATTTTGCTGGCAGTGGTAATTTACAACAAACTACAAATATACTGAGGAGTAACTCAAACAACTGCAGCCACTTTTGTCTTAACATGCAACTGATGATTGACTATGTTGATTGTACAACAGAAGCCTGCTTAAAAACTTCTATTCCCAGGTTTTGTCCTCATTTATAGTTTTCAAATCATCATCCTTTTACAATCCTCTACTTTATGCCCACCTCATTTGCATTTTCCTATTTCTTCTCCATTACTTCTTTTACTTCTTTCTCTGATCTTCCTCTTCTCCCTACTCCTTTATTGTCTTCTTTTGGTCTTCTTTCTTTTTCTTCCTATTTTGTTCCTTCTATTTTTTTCCCTTCTCTTACTTTCCTTTTGTTTTTCTTCTTTTGTCTTTGTTTTCCCCTTATTTTTGTTCTCCTCCTTTGCTATTTTTTCTTTTTATTCTCCTTCAAAATTATTAGTTTTTCTTGAAATTATTACACCAAATATAATTGCTTCTCTCCACCCATGTGACTCTGAATTAAAAAGACCTGTTCCTGGGACCTGTTGTTTTCAATATCACTGTCACCCATAATCTTCCCTATGTTGGTGTTTGCTGTCTGAGATTGTCTTTCTGACTTGCCCTACTTCTAGTCTATATACACTGTAATGTTATAATTAGTTAGTATCAGCTGTACCTTATTAGATCCTACAGATGTACTCTCTTCCTATTCTATGGACACGAATTTTGACTGGGAAACCTTCACTTGAATAATAATGCAAACCTCAACTTGTGAGAACTGGTTGTGAAAACTCATTGTGTTGCGCATCTCTTTTGTGGTTTATTATACTAACTCGACATAATTTTTACAATCTGTTCATTTTTAACAACTCGCCATGTTTGTTACAACTAAATATTTATGTCATAAGGCATGCCCAAATAGAGACGTTGCAAGATAAATTAACCTCTAGGAGCCCACTTTTATAATTTTTTTCTCTTCAAAGACTAACACAAGACAGTGGTCCAACAACTATAACCACTTGACAGGGTTGACTAGCTATTATTGTTTTAAAGTGTACTCCTCAGTTACTTGACATTTTGCAAAGCTATAACAAACCCATATCTTGATTATGTTTGCTTTCCTGAGAGCATAGTACTACTGTCTGCAAATGCGATTACGGCATCAGCACATCGCTAAGTGTACGCCTCTCAATAGAAGTCCAGACAGACAGCAGCTACACAATGCCCCTTGAGCACTATTTGACAGACATATAACCTTTAAATCAATACTTTTTGTACATGCATGCTTATTCTAAAGCAGGCACTGAAAAGAGTCGTTCACATACACCTGAAAGATGCCAAACAGCCTGTTCATATACACTTAATTGCTACTTCTCCAATGCAAAGTGGACTGCGTTGAAGTAGGGCAAGTCAACATGAGGAACAGCCACACAGCAACGACAATACGCTAACCCAGACAGGATTGAGGTTTTTTGACCGGGAATTGTTTTTAGGCCTGTGCCGCAATCGACCTCAGTAAGATTAATATTGCGAATGAGATTTGTTTCCGGGATGCGAGGTGTTTGTTTGGTAGTCCGGGACATTAAGCATTCACACACAATCACTGGAGGTTAACCCCATACATTGCAAAATGCAATCAGTGTTAACCTGAGGTTACTATAGAGAGGGAAATCATGCAATGCATAAATGTCTGCACTTTTGTAGGATTGATCGGAGTGTGGGGAGTAAACGGCACGTGAAAATAACTCCTTTCATGTCAATCTATAACACGGTAAGTAACCTATTTGGTGAAATGAAATAAAAGCAAATAACAACAACAGCAGTGGTGAAGTGAAACAAATGCAAAACAACATCAGTGGTAAAGTGAAAAACAACAAACTTAGGTGCCCCCCCCAAAAAAAATGCTTAATCCCATGGGCATTGAAGCTGGGACATACAGGGCATTCGGGTATGTCCCAATAATTTTAGAATGGCGAGGGCACCCCTTGAAATATGAACTGGTGCCATTAATGTGGTGTAATTTCCACAACTGAAATGCAAGAAATTACATATCAAAGATAAGTACATCTCCCTGTAAACCCTTCAGACTAGTCCATGATTTTTTTATTTACATTGTCATTGCCTATTTACTAGTGGTATGAAAATTTATATTAAAATTAATCAAGTTTGACTGAAAATGAAGGAAAAAGGCTGGAAATGACCAACTAACTTAAAATGAAACTAGGGCCCTTCCAGGTGGCTATTATAATATTTCTTGGTGTAAAACCATTTGTAGAACTCAATACAATACCTAAACAATCCTTGTTGGATATATTAAGGAATTTTGTATTTTGCTGGAAATGTAAATTTTGAATCTTTGGAAAATAAATTTTGAATCTTTGAAATCTTTGAATACCTGTGTCCCTTTAAAGCAGAAGTTCAAAAGTTTCTTTAAAGTTGGTGGTAATTGATAGAGAGTATAATACTTGACATTAAAGTTAATTATTCTGGCACCAAAGGGCACATGTTCAAAACAAACAAACAAACAATTAGGTTATTTATATCCTGAGAGTGACTTTGCTGATCGCATCCAAAAAACACATCTGCGTGAGTGAAATCATAAGCAAACTTTTTGGCAAATGTTTTTGGTGCAATGATTAAGCTGTAGGGGTTTAACAAGCCTAGTCATTATGTGAATGATAAAATGCAAACCTTCAGGTACATCATCATCATGGCCTCCGTCAGTCGCAAGCGACTATGGATAAAGCGCCCACGTTGAGTCACAGGTTAGGTGAACAGCGACGTCTGTGGCTGAAGAGGCCAATCCTAGAGTGGCAGTCTCTGCCACAGGTGCTACATATATAGGATGTCACAGCTTGACTATCCAAGGATCTGTGCAGCTTTCTTTTAGCTCGCTGCTTCTCAAACTGGCTGATGATCTGTTGTTCTCCAAACTCAAGGTGTTGCTTCACTGTTCTCCGCCAAAGGTGACGATTGTCAGCAAGTTTCTCCCAGCACCCAATGTCGATGTTCAGGGTACACATATCATGCTTACAAATATCCTTGTAGCGGTGCATGGGTCGACCAACTTACCTCTTGCCAGATGTAAGATCAGCATACATGATATCTTTCGGTAGACGGCCGTCCTCCATTCGTCGGACATGGCCCAGCCATCGGCAAGTATTGCGTCTTGTCTAAGTAATGTATAGATGGTGGGAGTCCAATTAGAGTCAGGAGCTCTGAATTTGGCGCCTGTCCTTCCAAGTGACCACCCAGTTGAATGCGTCTAATACAGCGCAGAGGGAAGCAAGCTGTTGAGTTCTTCTCATGCCCGTAGAGTATGTCGTCCATGTGTCACTGCCATACAGTAATGCGCTGATGATGCAGGCGTTGTAAACTACTGCCTTTGTCTTAATGGAAAGCTTCGGTTTTTTCCACACCACAGTGTAAGCCGGCCAAGAGTAGCTGCAGCTTTTACATGCGTTTGCCGATTTTCTGAATCGAGAGAAGACTGTACATGATGGTGGACCCTAGGTAGGTGAATTCTTGAACAACCTCAAGTGTGTGATTGTCAATTGTGATGACAGGTTGTTCTTGAGCATTTTGGGCAAGGACATTAGTATTCTTCAAACTGATGACAAGTACGAAGTCCTTACAAGCTTGTGAGAAGCATCAGAGCATGCTGGAAGTTCGGCTGGAATGTGAAGTAAAATGGCAGCATCACAGCAAACAACATGTCACGAATCAACTATCTGATGAACTTGCTCTTAGCTCTAATGGCGTTGCAGGATGAAGAGCCGACCATCCCGACTTGTGTGATGTAGATTGGCTTATGTGGATTGTACCGATGACTTAGCTTCAGAAGTACTGAAACGAATATCCCAAAGAGCGTTGGGGGCCAAAACAATCCTTGCTTAAACACCACTGCGAATGTCAAAAGGCTCTATGATAGGCTGCCGTCAAACTGTACCGTTGCTTTCATGTCAGGTGGAATGTTATGGAAAGATTGATGTGCTCAGAAGCCTTGGTGGCCAGCCAATCTTTGAGGATTTGGAACAGTCCATTCCTGATAACCAGGTCAAAGGCTTTGGTTCAGGGTATTGAAAGCAATGTAGTAGATGCTTCTGTGTTCTCTCCACTTCTCATGAGTTGCGCGTATGGAGAAGATATATCGATCGTAGATCTGCCAGCACGCCAAATTCCGCACTGAGACTCAGGATCCACCCTTTCAGCCAGGACTTGAAGACGCATCAACGCGACCCAGGCAAAAAACTTTGCAGACAAACTAAGGGGAAATACCCCTGTAATTGTTGCAATTAACTTCTTTCACCTTTGTTATTGTAGAGGGTGATGATCTTGAGTCGCGCCAATTTTTCTTTTGGGTCATGTGGTACAGCCCTTTCCCAGCATTGACAGAAAACTACATGTCGCGGGTGAAGCAGAGAGCTTTTGCAGAATTTGATCAAGTCTGGTTGTATTCCATCTTTCCCCGGGGCTTTTCCGGATGATAGACTGTCGATGGCCTTGTCAAGTCATCCACTGTAGGTACAGACATCTAGGGCACCATGGTAGGAAGACCTTGATCTGTCAGGGCTGAGGTTGTGAAATCCTTTTCTGTAGAGTATAGCTCAGAAAAGTGTTCCACCCAGAGCTCCATATGCTTACTTCTGTCTGTGACGACTTCACCACTGGAGACTTGAGGGGCTCTGTTTTGCACTGAGATGGGCCGACCGCATTCTTTATTCCATCATACATGCCTGATGTTGCACCGTTGCAGAATCGGTTTGTATTTCTTCGCTCAGCTCCAGCATATTCATTGGGCACACTGCCTTGCCTTCGCTGAACTTCACTCTAGCTGAGTGAAGCACTCTCAGGTGTGTGAAGGTGAACTATTATACTCCCTGAAAAAAACCCACGACCTCCTGAGTGGTGGGCTGGCTTTGTGTCTATTCCAGTAGTGAGGATTTTGAGAAACCTTCCCTCCCATAGCTCTTTTTTCCTCCGTTTAGTTCTTATTTCTTCTCAGCACTCCAGTGCCTAGGTTTAGTTGGATAAACATCCGTTAGGTAGGGTCAAAGGCACATGGGGGCCCTGGAATGGTCAGAGTCTGATACCAACAATACATTGCCTGCGTGGACATACTCACAAATGGTCGGTGGTTGGTGGCAAGGTGGTATCGCCATACTGCGGTTTGGTTGGCAACTGGACCAAATGCTTTACACTTTCCTTTATATCTTTATAGGTTAGGCTCGTGATTAGGCCATTACATAACTTATGTGACTGAACATCCAGCATGGACGGAAGAAAACCAACCAGGTTCAAACGGCCAGTGGGTTCCAGACTTTATAGTATATGCTGCTTGTGACTACCCCCCCCCCCCACCCACCTGATTGCAGGAAAGGCTTGGGGGAGACAACCCTGAGGATAAATCCGGAGTTGGAGTCCCGAAGGCGACTGCTGCTCTACTCAGCACCAGTTTGGCAACTCCTGTGACGCTGCTGGCACCAAACTGGATCGGTTCCGACGTACTTTTCGAGTTTGTCTTCAAGCGTGGAGAGGGGGATTCATGGCATGGGAAAAATATGGATCTCCTAGCAATTGCCCTGGCTTGCGCCCTGGAGAGGCCCCTCCAGCTCACTTCATCGCGTAGAAAACAAAACACGGGAAGTAGCAGTTATTGGTTTTAAGCTACTTTGCTCGATTGGCGTAGAGCATAGCGCCAGGGGCTAGTTCCGACGGTGGGAGAGACCATCGCATCTCACTGGACAGCTACAGCCCGCCTTAAGCTGGGCCAGCCCCAGCCCAATTGGGGGCTGTCCAGTCACAGTTAGTATTCTCATAGGGTGCAGGGGGGATGTGGCGACATTCATGAAAAGCTGACTGCAGCTACTGCAACTGGCAATCAAGATAAGAAACCAAAGAAGGACAACTACCCTCAAGCTGGGATGTTGGAATGTGCGACCATGACACCTGGTTTAAGTGACAATCTCAAAGATATCAATGATATTCGCAAAGACAGCCATCATTAATTAATGAGCTCTAAGCTTCAAGTCGACATAGCACCTTACAAGCAACACGTCTAGCAGATTCGGGTACACTCAAGGAAAAGGCCTACACACATTTTTTGGCAAGGGAAATCAGCAGAAGAAACCTCGTGAATTGGTGGTGGGTTGGTTTGCAGTTAGTAACTCCTTACTGAGTGCAGTGGAGCCTGGTAACGGTGGATAAGAACGGCTTCTGACACTTCGCCTTAACACCAGCGATGCCCAGTCTCCCTCATTAGTGTTTATGCTCCAACCCTGGCTTCCACTTCTGAAGCAGATGAATTCTATGACAACATTTGAAAGCCGTAATCAAGGATCCAAAGGATGAAACACTCCTTCTCGGGTGATTTCAATGCGAGAGTGGGTTCTGACAACGAGTCCTGGCCATCTTGCATTGGAAACTTTGGTGTCGGTAAGACTAATGACAATGGACAACGTCTTCTTTGAATTGTGCTCCTACATAACCGTGTGTGCCAACCCTGTTTCAAGACCCAACCTCAGCACAAAGTATCCTGGCATCACCCACACTCCAAGCACTGGACATTTCAACGTGACCTGATCATCACAAGGCGATCCTTCATCAATGCCATCAACCTCACTAGGCTTACCATAGTGCAGACTGTGATACAGAACATGCCTGGTCTGGTGTAAGATTCGACTGCAACCACCGAGATGCACGCGCCTCTAAACAAGCTGGTAAACCCCGCATCAATACCATCACGATGCAGCAAGCGGACAGAGTTAAGCAATGGCTGTTTCCATCAAGCAGCCATGGGCTTTGGCCTGGTCCATCCAGGTGATACTGCAACAGAAAAATGACTCATCTTCGTGAGACTGAATTCAGTAGCTCGCATTCTGTATCTTTGGAAGAAATCCAAGCAGAACAACGATTGGTGTGTAGGCCAAAGTCAGGCTTACTAAATCCAGGCCCATGAAGCCAAAAGAGCAGCGTTCAGGTACAGTGATTATTTAAGGTACATTTCGTTATTCCAGCACCTTCTGGTTTTATTCATTGATCACTAACTAGATATCCTTGAGAAAAACTTATTCTCAAAATTTGAGCTGATCCCGAGCTTGCGGTTTTGTGTTATGAGCAATTGCTGTTCCGCGGTCCATAGGTCCCGGCATAGGCTACTGTGCGGTATTTCTGTCGTTTACAGACGAAATAAAAAATGGAGAATTTCTTACAGATGCGAGCCGGAATTTGCAAGTAAGATCGGGCACACGTGGATTACAAGGCCTAACGTCAGTGATATAAAAATTTCAACATTTTTTAGGTAAGGTTCGGGGGGACGAGGCTGTGGATCCCGCAATGCCTCTTTAATTATAACATTGGCATTTTTTGCCAGGAAGAACCCCAAAATTGCAATAGCATTAAATTCAAGGGATACCTCCAGCAGATACAGTGAGGACCGATTTATGGGAAGAAATAAGGTTTTAGGTGCAGGAGGATGGAAGGACAACCAACGTTCTCAGAGAAACCTTGCAAGAAAACGGGGAGAATGAGTATGGATCGGCAAATTTTTAATCTGACACTGACCTAAGAAATAGACTCATTTTGACTCATTTTTGGAGTGATCCTATGACTCATGGCTCGTGAACATGCATTAATTTTGAAAATTACCTCCAAAATTTAAGTGATGGAACTCAAAATGATTATACACGTTCCTCGAGAGCCCAAAGGGGGTTAACTTACTAAAGTAAAAACATTTTCCATGTTCTCAATTGTAAAATTACAAGCACGGAGGGAAGCGCGATCGTTAGCACTTCCGTTCATGTAGAAGCATACTGCTAATCCTTTCTGGAGGTTTTTCCATGCAGAGATACATGCAAGGACTTGACAACAAAGAATGTAGTAATCTTATAATCTTTTATTCCAAAAAACAATCATGATATATACCTATATATAGACTGGGAGTTGATAATAACCCAGATGATGTCTAAAAGGTACATCTCAAAATTAAGCAGTATAGCTATAATGTTATTATGTAGCAATTCAATGGCTGATATCTCGTAACCCCATGAGTACTGTTGCTGATTGGAGTCACAATGGAAACTTAGTGATTTAAAGACGCAAAGCGAAACATGGTAAGAATGGTGAAGGAGTCAAGAGCTTAAATAGTTAGAAGCTGCATTTCAACCACTGACCTCTACAAAGATATAGGAACGCACACAGGATTATTCTAGATAATTGCACTTCACCGTATGGGTCCGTGCAGGTATCTGGAGAGCCGAAAAGGCTCGAGGGCTCTGACTTGCACGGACCCATACGGTCAAGGGCAATTATCTAGAATAATGCACTGCGGCAAGGTTTTATCATCATGACACATTGCGCCAATAAACAATAATATATTGAGCACAAATTATTAACTACACAATTATTCCAAAGTCTGAATGAAAACCAATAAAAACACTTAAATTAAAAAACACTGCGATTCTTGACACGAAAGAGGTCGTTATTAACACAATAGATTTGACAATTTTGAATGAAGGCGCTAAATTTCACGATAGAAATTAAATCTCTCCCTGGCATGGGACCCATGACAATAGTTTGAATACGTGGTAGCGTAATATTAATACCCTACATCGATGTGCTATCGCGATGGCTAGTTTGTTTTTCAACTAGTGTAGTGGTTTTGTTAAAATAGTCCTAGTGCCGATTGTATTGAATGCTCTAGTTTACCAGTTGATCATTCCACTTGGAGTGTAGCATCCATA
The DNA here is from genome assembly GCA_023653785.1 of Ophioderma brevispina. Classification (NCBI taxonomy): domain Eukaryota; kingdom Metazoa; phylum Echinodermata; class Ophiuroidea; order Amphilepidida; family Ophiodermatidae; genus Ophioderma; species Ophioderma brevispina. Next base: position 17,670 of record JAMKCH010035069.1, on the reverse strand, counting down.
AAATGGTTTGGATTGTTGTGATGTATTAAGAAGCTTGAAAGAACTGTATTAATGCAAATGAACAACTTTGTTTAAGCTTTTAAAAAACTATTGTCCCAACGATTTATTTTTCCCGAATACCTGGAGGCAGAATCTATGTCAAATCAAAGTGCTCTCACGCGCGTATAAAAAAAAGCATGGGAAGACGAGGGAATCCCCGTATCGCGGTGAATGAAAACAAAGTACGCAAAATGGTAAAATGTATTCATGCCATATGAGACCACTACATATATCTCGCATCGAGTTTTAGTTTGCGCATATTATTGTTAAAGAGGAGGAGTCTCGTATAGAAATTAACGTACAATAATTATTCCGCTATGTCACATTAATGGAATACGTAAATTGACTTATCATAACTGTGAGGTATTTGACACCATAGATAATTGTATTCTCTTGCCATTATATGGTGACAGGATAAAAAAAAGCATAATTCATTTTTTTTTTTTTTTTTTTTTTTTTTTTTTTTTTAACATTTTTCCTTTATATCAATAGCTCCATCTTTTGCTTGGGTCTTCTATTGACTACTGCTCTTTTACATATGACTACTGATTAGGTCCCCCGAACGATGTTCGGAACGGGAGATGAAATGAGCAGGTCTGTCGTCCGTCGTCCGTCCGTGATAAAAATGTTAACCCACGTTGTATACGATTCTCTGGAGTTCCGTAAAGGGCGACACATGATGTAAATGGTGGGAAAGAAGCGGGTTGAGAGTTCTCGAACTGATTAGATTTGGGGGCGTCTAAATATGCTAATTAAGTATCAATTTGATAATTTATGAAATTTTCTGCAAGGCCTGTGCAAGTTTCTGGAGTTCGTAATGCGTATAATGATGTACTTGGGTGGAAGGAAGCGGGCTGTGAAGAGTTCTCGACCTGATTAGATTGGGAATTTCGGGCAAATTGAAAATGCAAATGAGCTAATTAATATGCAAAAAGCAGGGTTAATGGCTCTATATTTTGGAACGGTACATCGGATACTCACAAAATTTTGCGCTGCATGAGGATGTCATGGTGCACATCTTTTTGCAATTTGAAAGTATTGATAAAGCGGATTACGTATGCAAATGAGATAATTTAAAATATGCTTAAGTGCTGTATCTCTGAAACGGTCGTTCGGATAGCAAAAAGATTCATTTGCTACAGGAGACTACTATCCATATGGAGGGCGTGGGGTTGTTGGGGATGGGGGTGGGGGGGTGTTTTGTTGCGGGGTGGTGGGGAGGGGGTGGGTTTATTGCAGGTGTTGGGAGGGGGGGTGGGGAGTGTTGCATGGTGTTGGGAGGGGGTGGGGTGATTGCATGGTGTGGGAGGGGGTTGTTGCAGGGTGTTGGAGTGTTGCGGGGTGTTTAGGGTGAGGATGTTGCAGGTGGGGAGGGGTAGTCTTGTGGGGTGTTGGTGGGGGAGTGGTGTGTTTGCAGGGTGTGTGGGGAAGGGGGAGGCGGGTTACGGGGTGGGGGTGGTGTTGTCGGGGTTGGAGTGTTGTGAGGGGTGTTAAGGAGCGGGTGGTGTGCGAGTGTTGGGGAGGTGGTGGGGTGTTGCGGAGTGTTGGGGACGGGGGTGGGGTGTGGGGATGGGGCGTTGTGGGCGAGGGGGTGGTGATGCGGGATGTTGGGGAGGGGGTGGGTTTTGCGGGGTGTTGGGGAGGGGTGGTGTTGGGAGGGGGTTGGGTGTTGTAGTTGTATTATCGCATGTTAGTGATCGCGCCATTTCGGCGGGGACTTATTTTACGCATCGTGTAAATACGAGTTCGCCTTGTTTTCTATTGATAAGAGGACCTTAGTTTCCATTGAGAACTTGCTTAAATTATATCAACAACTGTAATTTAAAATAGTATCAGAACTAAAGTTAGAGATGAATCCATTTTCATTTTCAGGCAGTAAACATTTGTGCACAGTACAACAGTTTCCATAGGAACATGGGTATAACAAAATTTACGGATCAGGAATTTTATAACAAAGTTGTGATTTTCTCTATGAGGACTTTGATTGAGCTTAGTATTTCACACAGTGATTAGTAGGTGCACAAGAATGCAAAAAACACGATTTGTTTAAATTTGAGTTGCGGCCATTCTCGGGAAATCTATGAGTCAGCCTTTAACCAACTGCATCAGTTTCTTTTAAACTGCTTAGTTCTGTTGAGACCCTTTGCCAAAAAATTAAGATTTCACTCAAAATATAAAATTATATAGGATCTGGGACCATTCTAATTTGCATCAGTGAAATTTAATAGGAAAACAGTCCTGGGGACCTTTTGTTATCATCCTTGAACTTTCAGGACACTAAAAAGAAATAATCATAATATTATTGAAAGAAAAAACCTTTACTACAAAAGTTTGCATTGAGAGATAATTGACGTGGCGCAGGTCACAACTAAATTAGAATATAAATGAAATCAGAATTAGCAATGGCCAAAAAACAAAAACACCAACAACACAAACGGGCAGAAGAGACCTTGCATTGACATGGGTTTGTTTGTTTTTTATTAACAAAATAACAAACAAGAATAGCAATTTTGTTACTTTGTTTATTTGCTTTATCACAATTTTTTAAAATCATTCAATCTTAACTTTCCAAACAGCTGAATTTAAATACAGGCATACAGAAAATCAAAAAGTCTCCTTTCTCTCAGTGATCAAATAAATCCAAGTCAATATCTCATTAACTACTGTTACGATTCCACCCCTCCAAACAGGTCTTGCTTATTTTCTTTGATACCAGGTAGGCATATTTTTCAGTGGCATAGCTGAGGACAGTCGATCCAGAGGGGGCAAATTCCCAAGTCGTCCCGCCAGAGAGGCAAATTCCTAAGTCGTCCCGATGATTGGCGCCAATAAGTCCGAAACTTGACACCAAATGCTGTCATGCGAAAAAGTACCAAAATTTTTCTTAATTTTGCCCAAATTTAGGCTTAAATTCCTTGAAAAGAGGGACTTTCATATGCATATTATTCCATATCGTCCCGCTTATTCGAGCCAGAGGGGCAAATTGCCCCCCCCCCCCCCCGCCAGTATGCCATTGCATATTTTGTGGATTATGTTGTGTGTTTGTTTGTTTTTTTATCAGGTTTAAAAGTTGAAGAAAAAAAAAAACGTGTAGGGGTATACACCCTGTCAATGGATATTAGATCAAATGGCCACCAAAAGGACTGGTTGTAAATTAAAATACAGAATGGATTCACTTATGTCATAAGCGTAGTGCAATTTGAATGATCAAAAAAGCAAATAAATTACAGAATGGACGGATCAAATATTAGTAGTAGTTAGTAGTAAATCCAAAGTTTTAAATTCCGGTTTTGTTCCCGTAAACGGGGTGGCGGATTCACCTCACACTGTCAGCAATCGCCTTACTTCTTCCTTCCACTTCACCATATTCAATGCATCCTCCAATCCTCAACCCAACCCTCCAACTCTCTCCTCCACTTGCTCTTCCATGTCTTCTTTGGACGTCCCCTTCTCCTTGAACTACTCTCCACCTCAAACTCAAAGGCCCTTCCTAAGGCATGCTCGTCATCCTTCCTCAACACAGTCCATACCAACGTACAATATTCGCCTTTGCAACGGTCCAGCGCCTCTTCCAACCCAACAATTTGCAAATCAAGTCCTCAGTCTTTATCTATCCACAAATTCACCACACACACAGCACTTTATCATTGTCGCTCTGTCTTCCTCAGATATCAGAATCCCCATCTCATTTTTGCTCAGACACTACGTCTAGCTCCCATACAGCACCACTGATCTCACACAACTCTTATACATGTACCATACCTTTCATAGTCAAAGGATATCTTTTCCTTGCAACAACTCCCCACATCCCTAAATTCACCCACCCATACTTTGTATGATGAAAAGTTACATGGCACTTTCATGCTGTCTCTTCTGCTGCCCTGGTTGTCTGTCACCGTAGCTCTGTTGTCTCTCTCTCTCTCCCTGTTCTATCTCGTCAATCTCAGTCTCCAAGAGAGAGAGCCGCGGCTAGCGGTAGGGTGCTGCTGGGTGCAAATTTACCAAAAAAATGCTCGGGTTCGATCCATGGGGTCACTTGCTGGGACGTTATTTTCAGGTGCTCAATTCTGGATTTAATCTATATACAAGCATTGATGTAGATACAAAATACTGCGCTCTCCCCACGGTTAACTTGGGAATTGGGCAAATGAAATCATGAAAGCTCCGCCTTCACGGAGAGAACGGTTAAGCCGTCGGTACCGTATCAGGAGGAAAACAAAGGGATACAGGGACACAGAGATAGGAAACGTGGAGGTGACGAGCGACTCGAAGAAAGAGTTAGGGTTGGTGAAAACCCTTGATTGTTCCCAATCCGCGCCCCCAGTCTCAAAAAAAAGTGGGCACTGTTAGGAGCGTCCGTTATCATGGATACACGCGGCCCCGGATCAGATTACTAAGTTGAGTAATTTCTGACACCCACCACAACCCATTACTAATGACTTGTGGATAAGCTAAGAAGAAGTATCTCCAAGTCGCTCTCTTTCTCTATCAGGAGCGTACTAACTGAGGGGACCCCTTGACAATTACAGGGATGAAATAAAAATAACATTTGCATTTTAATCTCAATTTTCTGAGGGATTGCAAACAACTTTGGCCTAAATTGGGGTCAAATTAAAGATGATTATAAGCCGATCCACCCACAATTTTTTTTTGAATTTGCAAGAATAGCCTTAAAGTGAAGGAACGTCTGTAGAATTCTCAGAAGTTCAGTTTTCGACCTGAAAAAGTGGATAGAAAAGGAGACCAGTTAGTATCAAGCTATGAATCTCCATTTAATTTTGAAGTGGCCGAACGATGACTAAAATGTTCAATGTCCTTATATGGTGATCTTGAGTATCACGTGTATGATATATTAACCTATATTAGTTGCAGACATGCAAAAATTGATTATTTAATTATCATTCCCATTTAGTTGGAAAATCATTGATAGCGCCTTTAATGTAAAACCGATCTACTTTTGCACACTAACCACATTAGTCCTATTTAACTTATAGACCAGGTCACAGTGACAAATGAAAAATGGTGCTTCTCCTGGATGCAAAATTGCCCACAGTTTGCCACAACACTCTTCTCATCTATCTTTCTCTCTATCCCCTCTCTGACCTATTTGATTTTTTTCTCTCTCCTATATTTCGTTTTGAGATAGCAAGTTCCCATCACTGTTCATGTAATAAACACCCTTTCTAAATTAGTGTATGTCTAGAGGCACAATCATATTGAAATACATTTTGTTGTTATCATATGATAATTGGTCCACCAGAGAAAGCTACAATCCTATTAATAAGAGCATCCAAATTTGATACAAATGTCATAGTGTACGTAAATTACCTTTACCTCTCTTGGCCATGATATGCTTCAGATATTCCCCACCAGAAGGCAGCTTAATTGGTGGATTTATAAGAAGTATCAAACCCATTTATCTTATGAGTGACAGGGGAATGTATGTGTTGTTTTGAACTTTGATACAAAGTAATGCATGCACGAGATAAAAAAACCTGAACATCATATTTTAAAGGGCAAACAGAGATTTCCCAGTATCAGGATGTTCATAAAAAAATCGAAAGTTATGATTTTGCTCTGAGTAAAGCTTTCCATAAAAAATTATCCTTATCTGAAAGATTAAGCTAAGGAATGCTTCTTTGGTACAAAAAAATTGGGAAAATTGTAATTTCGTATAGGAGCAAATACCAAAATTTAGCCTATGTTTACATTGAAAATAAGCAACTCAAAAATCACCATTTTGTTCTTCTGTTAAGACATTCTGTAGCATAATACAATGAAACAATTATGAGTGTTTAATCTATTGAAATTACTATTATGACACAATATTTGGTGCCTCAAATATCTCTCGTTGCACCTCTTAAATAGAAAGGTCTCAGTATGAACACATATCTAATATTGGATTTCAGGCCAGGAGCAAGTAAACTCCCCTCCTTTTAAAGGTATACAAACATCAACATGTTGCATTGACAAAAAAGAATTCAAGACATAATTCATCATTCCATATGCGTCCAATTACAAAATTTTACTTTTTTTCTCAACAAATTGTTACATACATAGATTAAAGGCACATCAGGATTGCACATCAGAAACTAGATTTATTCATCAAAGGATAGTATAGTAATTTATGCCAAAAATAAGGATAACAACAAGAATAACAAAGGATATGAATAATGAATATTAATTTAAATAATTAAAAGAACTCATTATTTATAACCTAATGAATATTAAACTTTCACCCTAACTTTGCTATCAGTGTTACTATTATTACTATGCTTTCCCCTACGTTGGGCAAAAATTGGCTTTTGTTATTCCCACTCGAACGCTCTTTCTTATCTCATTTCCCCCTAACCTAAAAAATATCCCTTTGATGTGGTTCATTTTGGATAACAAAGGCTTTGAATATTAATTAATAAAATAAGAAAGGAACCCATTATAATCTAATGAAAAATTAAACTTTCCCCCTATTCCACTGTTGGAGTTATTATTATTATTAAAGAGACATGGCCCTTTGAAAAATAGTGGGCCCTCTAGATTTTTCAAAATTGATATTTTTGCATGGTTTTTATAAAGGTTATATACATAGCCTCACCTGAAATTAGTTTTAAGCACCCCCCCAAATCAGCGAGCTTATGGGTAAACAAGAAGCGCATTTGATTTAAATTAAGTTGCAGCATGCACCATGTTTGACCGGTATGTGACCCTTTGTGGTTTAATATCAGTGAGTAGTACGAGTCTATGACATTCATTGTAATAGACACATTTGTTGAGTAAAGTTACGGCAACTTAAAAGTAGCCTACAGATTACCGGATGCTTAGCCTCATAATGTCCCTCTCTGCTTTGGGTATGTTACTTTTATGTGTAAAATATATCTCTATTCTTCCAATGGCCGCTATCATTTGCAAGCAAATTTAAGAAATTTATACTTTCTGAAAATTGTGCCTAGTGTCCGCCTTTAAGTTACAAGGCTGACTCAGAGATTTCAAAACATATATTGTGTAGCAAATAGTCAACTCAGAACTAACGATACTAACCTATAATGCTCAATCCAAAGGTAGAGATGAATCGGATTTTTCGTTTTCATGCAGCACACATTTGTGTATAGTATAAACAGTGCCTGGTACCGTTGTATAAACACAAAAATACGGATCCGAAATTTTAAAATATCTGTAAGTTGTGATTTTTCTATTATGAAGGATCACGTTGAGCTTCGTTATTCACACAGTGATTATTTATGGACAACATGTAGTATATGCAAAAAAACACCAATTGTTGAAAATGGAGGCTGCCCCCCTCCTTGGGAAAAATCTCTGAGTCAGCCCTTTAACATTTGACAACAGTAGTGAGAATGTATTGGGACAGCACACGATAGCTCCTGTTAGGGGGGTTGTGTTTTCACAAAAGGGCAAGTATGAATTTTCCCCAGCCCACAAAATATGGAGACACCCCTGACATAACAAAACCTACCTTTAAAAAAATAAAATTTTCAATCTAACCCCCCCTGTACATACCCCCTCTACAGATTTTCCCACCTACAAAATAGTTAAAACACCTGTAAGAAAGACTGTATTGTTTTGAATAGCCTTGTGCTTTTCATGAGTAGGTGCATTGAGCACAGTGAGTATGGTGAGCTCTGTGTGAAAACACTCAGGCGTCACAATTGCAGCATCTGTTTGTTCCCCAATATTGACTGATTTAAAGCTACAAATTAGTGACAAAAAATCACCAGGGTTAAACTTTTGGGATGAATCGTAATTGTTATTACTGTCTTACTAGAAATAAGCAGTTTGTTGAAATGACGCTGTGAGGTCTGTCCATTCATCTCAATTCAGAGTCTATGATTATAAATGATTGGGTGCACCTAGTGTATTGGCATTCGTGTATTTCTAAGAAGCTTAATGTAGTAATCTGATCAATCTGATCCTGTATTCAGTTAAACAAGGTCACGGCCAATGTAGGATGCCACTATGCAGGGATTTTAATTCTTAGTTTAAAAGAGTACTATGTTTACCTAGATCATGCTAGACTTGCATATTCTGGTAGCCGATATCAGGTTTGCTTACAATTGTTAGTTGTATAGCTATTTTTAAACAAATACATTAAGACAGCAAAGCTAAAATTACTTGAATGCATAGTTTCTTATCTTGAATACTGCTCAGATTGCATACATGCGCTCCTTCAAAATTCCTGTGAAAATGGATGTTAATTCGGTGATTAGCCTAAATTTTTTAAAAAAACATTTCCACAAATGCTAACCGACAGGTACCATTGGTGTGAAATAATATAACATGTCACAAATTGGCTGGAATGAATAAAAATGTTTTTTGAATTTTGGGGTTTTAAAAAACCAGTAATTCTGAAATCAGGAATAAAAATCCTGAAAATCTTGGTGATAGCATGTGTGATACTTGAGGATACTTGGCAATTCAATGTATCATCACATTGCAAGGCTTCTGAATTGAAAACCTTATTCAAAACTTTCAGAGGGTATGTACGGGGGGTTAGAATCGCTGATTTCAGTAAAATTTGTTTTTCTAGTTTAATTAGGATGTCTCCATATTGAGCTGGGGGTTTCAATTTTTTTGAATTATCACACCCCCCTCTCTGATGAAAATAATCTTATAAATTGACACTGTTGGACCCCCTGCTTGCCTTGTTACTCCCACTATGTTCAAGAAAAATGAACTTATGGTTGATACGAAACACAAGGATATTTTATGGGCCAAACATGCTAGCCTATTATAAGTTAAGTTATTATTTAAATAATGTGAATCCCCAAATTATTTCACAACATAAGCCCCCTGTGTCTACTTTGTGTCTAATATTCAAGGTTGCCAACAGAAGTACAAAGGGCAGAAAGAAAAAAAATAGAGGGGTGTATTGCCTTTTAAAGATAACAAAAAAAAATCATCCTCAAAAACTTTCCACCCAATTATTAGCAACTTACCATTTGTTTGTTCTTGTCAGCTTTTCAGGCAGCCTTGACTAAAAATATATATGGTAAAAAAAATGAGGAAAAACGAATCCATTCTTTTCTTCCTTAAAATCAGTAATAAAAAATGGAAATATTTTTCACACATATTCATCAAAGCTTGTTTGTCACCGTTTACGGTTTTTTTGAAGTGAGCAAACAAGACAAACACCACAATTAAAAGCTAACTGATAAAAAAAGACGACTCTCCACTCCCAATGCGTGCTGTGTATTTATCTTTCTTCCCCAAAGTGACAAGTGATTGATCTTTCGTACTACGGAGCGGTTCGCAATCTACCGTGTCCCACATCTGTTTTGATGGCTTAGTTCCTACCGAGGAATCATTAAAACAGCATGCATATTTAAAGAGGCAGTAGCTACTTCATGCAGTTGATGGCCCACTGAATTCACGTTAATTGCCGACAGATAGTGCGAGTGTAATTACATCATCTAAATAGGTTGTTTACCTTAGAATACCATGTTTTAAATTGTTAAATAATAGCAGGGTTTACATTGACATGCATGAGGCATGAACTTGTAATTCTTAAACAGCTCGTGAAAATGTAAGCAATTTCATTGGCTGGATGCCGGGTTCAATTCGATTAATTGACCCAGGTAGTAACTAGCGGATTGAAGTTATTTTAGGTGAAGCACTCGCGTCATACCGAGTTTTGCTATGTTCGCGCGCGCCTGACACGTTGCGTCTCGTTGAGTATGATCGTTGCATTCAGCGGGTTGTTGATTTGTTGTCAGGGTATGGCAAGTCCTTGTTGTTGGTATTAAGCCGTTAAAGTATCGCCCCAAAATTTGGGTTAAATATGACCTTAAATGAAAAAGCTGTTTAAGAATGAGAATAAGGTATGATTTGGGGAACCGGTACTCTCTTTACGACGAATTGGGGTCATTTTTGCGTGGAAGAACTCGGACTCCGGCCTCGTTCTCCATTAAATAATGTATCACCTGTTTTCAATGTGTCGTAAAGGAGTTACCGGTCCCAAAAAAATCATACCTTTATTCTTTTTTTCTTGAGTGGAACTCCTTTGTCATAGACCAATCAACAAAAGAATTCCAGTTTCACGTACACTTACATGCATCACAGAAGGTATCTAAACTGCCTGATTATCTCTTGGAAAAATTACATGCATTATGTATAGCATCTAATTCTTCTTCCTATTTTGTAGCATGGGAGCAAGAGTACAAAGAGGTATACTATTTGCCCAAATTCCTTTTACAAGAACGTAGGCGTGGACATCCACAAGTGGCTGATGTTTAGCAAGAGATCGCAAACGGTGGGCATTTATGCATCTTTCTCGTTTTGAGGGTGTTTTTTTTGTGTGCACCCTTTAAGGGCCGACTCAGAGATTTACGGAGGATGGCGCCCTCAATTTTCAACAAATCATGTTCTTGCATATACATAATGCTTGTCCATGATATAATCACGGTTGTGTGACTTCTAAGTTCAAATTGAAGTCCTTCATATTGAAAATCACAACTTTGTATACAATTCCGGATCTGGAAATTTGTTATACAGTATCCATCATCGCCTAGGCAAAATGTAACCATGCTATAGCATGAGTCAACCATGGTCAACATGGTCAAAACATGGCTGACCATGGTTGACTATGGTCAAGCATGATCAGCCACGGTGATTGACCATCGGTCAACCATGGCACCATGGTCCCAAGGCTATACCATGGTCAACCATGCTTTAGCATGGCCTGAGCATGGTCAGCCATGGTCATCACCTTGTGGGCCATGGTTGGCCAACATGTGGTCATTTCAGTATACAATGGTCCAACCATGTTTATCACCTCATTTGACCATGGTTGACCATGGTCACTCAGTGGCAAATTGTGACTGACCATGCGTCACTAAACACAGGAAATTCAAGTCTGATCATTGGTTGTTGAACAAGGTGTCCAGGGCTGACCAGGTTTGACCATGGTCACTTCAAGTAGACCATGTCTGACCATGGTCACTAAAAGGAAACTGATTAATGTCTAGCCATGGTTGACATGACAATTAGTGGCTGTATGTCTGACCATGGTTGACCATGGTCACTTCAAGTAGCGTGGTCTGACCATGGTCATTGCATTAGGAAATTGACATGTATGACCATGGTTGACAATGGTCACTACAAGTGTATGGCCCAAGATATGAGAAAAATATCAAAGCATGCAGAGCCTTTGGTTATTAGAGATCCATGAAGTAGTAAGATATAAACTAACACGGTCCACTACTCTATCAGCTCTGAAGAAGAACTAAGAAAGTCATGGGTTGAATGGTGGCACAATAACAGCGTCTCGTAATGGAATCGTGTTTTAAATTTATGGCATACATGGTTTTGGGGTCCCGGCCAAAGTCATTCTGTACATTCTACTTCCCTGTCAATGTTGCACTGATGATTGTATGCATAGATATGTGCCACACAATTCCTTTTGGTCAACCATGGTCAACCAGGTCAAGACTGGCTGACCATGTTGACTCAATGGTCAAGCGATTGAATCAGAATGGTGTGCTTGACATGGTAAACCGTAGTTGACCATGGTCCCCATGGTATACCATGTCGACCATGCTTAGCATGGATGAGCATTGTCAGCCATGGTCGTCACCTTGTGGGCCATGGTGGACCATGGTCACTTCCACCATGGTCAACCATGTGTTATCACCCATTTGACCATGGTTGACCATGTTCCACTTCAGTGCAATTGTTTTCACCGGGATACAGGGATTCCCTGATGTTTTCAGGATTTTTACCACTGCGAAGCTATGTGATGTAGGTCACCGTTTTCTTGAGTCTTTAGTCTTTAACTTAGTGTGTTCATACTGTTGGAAAATTTTTTTTTACAATTGATATATTATATTTTGCCCATAGTTCCCAAGCAAGAGAGGCCTAGGCGAATGTCAACGTGCTAGCATGGCAACCATGGTCAAAAAATGGTCAAAACATGGCGTGACCATGGTTGAATATGGTCAGCGATGATCAGCCATTGTGGCTTCACCATGGTCAACCTTCGGTACATGTACCCATGGTATACCATGGTCAACATGCTTTAGCATGGCTAAGCATTTGTCAGCCATGGTCATCTCCTGACTTGACCATGGTTGACCATGGTTAACTTCAGTATACCTGAGTGACCATGCTTTAGCATGGATGAGAATTGGCCAGCCATGAGTAATCACCTTGTGGGCACATGGTTGATCATGGTCAATTCAGTTACCATGGTCTACCATGTTTATCACCTCATTTGACCATGGTTGACCTGGTCACTTCAGTGCAATTGGGGACTGACCCCATGGTCACTAACCCAGGAAACTCAAGATGAATCAGGGTGAACAAGGTAGTCCCATGCTGACCATGGTGACCATGGTCAACTTCAAGTAGACCCTGTGTGACCATGGGGTCACTAAATTAGGAAACTGAGTAAATTGTTAGCCTTGACTCGGCGAAAAAAAGCTGTTGGTGTAACCATTTGGTTAACAATGGTCAACATGGGTTTGACAGGTCAACCAATGAGTTAGCCATTTTTGAAAAATGGCACGCCACGGTCAACCCATGGTCAAAACAATGGCCAACAGTGACCCATGGTCAACCATGGTCACAACTCTGCATGTTTGGACCATGGTTGCAGTGGTGCAATTTCTTTTTAAAAAACATGGTCAACCATGGTTAATATGACCATGTTACCATGGTTAACCATGTTCACTTCGGTTGTTTTACCATGGTTGACCAGTGGCATACCATTTCAAAAAACATGGTTAACCATAGTCAACCATAGGGAGATTGTCCATTGATCAAACATGGCTGGCAGTGGTGCCATTTTTCAGAAACATGGTTAACCATGGTCAACAATGGTTAATATGACCATGCTTAACCATGGTTACCATGGTCACTTGGGTTGTTTGACCATGGTTTTGACCGGGCATACCATTTTTTCAAAAACCTGGTTAACCATGGTTCAACATTGCGAATTGTCCAGGATCAAACATGGATGTCAGTGGTGGGCCATTTTTTCCAAAATCATGGTTAAAAAAAAGAAAAAAAGATAATCCCTATGGTTTTTTTAACATTTTATACAAAGTATAGTCTTCTTATGTTTAGGTACATTAATATATGGTGACAGAAAATCAACCTACATTGGATGGGATTTGAACGGGGACCACTTGTCCTATATTACAAGACTGAAGACGTACCAATTGAGCAAACCTTGCTTGATAACAAAGGGCAAAAATAATATATCAATTGTAACAAGCTCAAAACAGTATGAAAAAAATAAGTAAAAACTAAAGACTCATAAAAAATGGCGACCTACATCACGAGCTTCAACAGTGGTGTGAAAAATTAATCCTGAAAACCTCGGAGAATCCCTGGAATCAGGATTGAAAACAATTGCACAAAGTGACCATGGTCAACCATGACCACAAGGTGATGACCATGGTTGACAATGCTAGCTATGCTAAAGCATGGTCAACCATGGTAACCACGGTTGACAATGGTGAGCTGAAGACACCATGGCATGAGCATCGTGACCATAGTCAACCATGGTCAGCGTGTCTTGACCATGGTTGACCAACAAGAATGGTGTGGCACAATCTAGGTGTTACATCTCACAGCCGATTTGTGGGCGTAGAATTTAGGTCAGATTGACTCTTGGCTGGGACCAAAAAAACATGTATTGCCATACAAATTTAAACCAAATTCCCCAATAACACTGTTAATTGTGACCCACCATTCCAATCATGACTTTTCGTCTGTTCGTGATTCAGAGCTGAATATAGTGGACAAGTGTAAATTATTATTCATTTCTCCATGGAATTCTATAAATTAACATAAAAGCTGATCAATACTTTGAATATTTTTTCTCACAATTTATTGGGCCCTAGGACCACTGGTAGTGGACCATGGTCAACCCATGCGCAAGACAATACAGCAAGGTGACCCCATGGCCAGAAAATAGTTTCCTAAATGTAGCGCGACCATGGTCAGCCATGTGACTACCTTGTTCAACCATGATCCAGACGTGAGTTCCGGGTTCGTGACCATGGTCAGTCAACAATTACTTTGAAAAGGACCATGGTCACCATGGTCAAATGATGGTGATAACATGGTTGACCATGGCATACTTGAAGTGACCATGGTCAACCATGGCCCACAAGGTGATGACCATGGCTGACAATGCTCAGCAATGCTAAAGCATGGTCAACCATGGTATACTTGAAGTTACCATGGTCAACCATGGTCAAGTCAGGTGATGACCACGGCTGACCATGTTCAGCCGTGCTAAAGCACGGTCGACCATGGTATACCATGGGGACCATGGTAACCACGGTTGACCATGGTCAAGCCACCATGGCTGATCATCGCTGACCATAGTCAACCATGGTCAGCCATGTCTTGACCATGGTTGACCATGGTTGACCATGCTAGCACGGTTGACATTTCGCCTAGGCGGTTGACATGACACATTTAGTGGCTGCAATGTCTGACCATGGTTGACCATGGTCACTTCAAGTAGCGTGTCCTGGCCCTGTTATACTATACATAAATGTTTGCTGTATCAAAAACAAAAAAATCCGATTCATCTCAAACTTTGGAATTGGACATTTTAGGTGACTATCGTTAGTTCAAGTTGACTATTTTTAATCAATATACAAAAAATATATTTAGAAATCTCTGAGTCACCCTTTAATTGCTTAAATGAAGAAAACTAAGCATAGCAGCACTGTTATAAATATATCAGCTCATGCCTTAAAATTGAACCCATGACCTGGAAATAAGAGGTAATTCTCCATTGAACTTAATGTAGACCTCTATGGGGGTCATCTCATAGTGGGCAGTGGGGTTTGACCCCCACCCCTTTTATTTTACCCCCACCATTTTTACTGAGGCACCACCCTTTAAACTGAAAATTTTGGACCCCCGGGGCCCCACCCTTTTTACCAATTGGAAGCAATATTTGTGATTACCAGTAAACAGTACATGACGTTGCAAGTTGCATCACATACTCAGAGAATTGCACATGTACTCTGTATAGTAAAAGTGACAATTACCTATATCATATCATATTATATTTATTTTTTTGTTAGTCTAAATTAGTACACAGAGGTACACAAAATGAACGATGAACAAAATGGTTGGGTTGTAATACAACATCCATGTCAAAATCAGGTAGGCTAGCCTAGCCGGTCAAGACTCGGTCTCAGACTGGCATAACTGGGCACACGTACATTCAACAAATTTGGTATATGATGATCGAGCTCCCATATCAAAGTCATTTTCAGACCCACTCTCAGCTTTTTCTTTCTTCCTTAATCTCATCTACATCAAATCCCTCAAATTCTGCATCAGAATCTGAATCTTCGTCAAACATTGTGATCCAACTCCCATTGTTTTCGTTGGGCGCTGCCATTTTGGACCATGAGACTTGGTAAAAATCATCGGCAGTTTCCGATCGTGCGATCATTTACAAAAGCTATTTTCATTCACAAAACAAGGGGAAGACCTGAGCTATTTTTAGGAAATAAACTATTGACCAATCAGTGGCAATCACCGATAAAACTATGAACTAAAACTGATGCTGATTGGAGCTCCCGCCCCAAAGAGATATATAACATGCCAAGTTCATGAGCTCCTGTCGGCAAATCGCATTATTGCGAACTGGCCAGGGAAGCAATAGGTGCATTTAAGCATGCAAGGTGAAGGTATTCTTATTAGTATTAAGTTTTAATATTGTTTACAGGAATTTTACTGCCACGCATTATATTATTATATTTCATCTCCACGCTTTATACAAGTCCACCCTTTTTAGTGGAAAAATGTCAGCCCCCACACTGTTGCTGATTTTCAAGATTTTGAACTGTCACACTTTATTATACAAGTCCACCCTTTTTAGTGGAAAAATGTCAGCCCCCACGCTTTTGCCGATTTTCAAGATTTTGAACCGGCATGCATTAAAATGCGTGGACTGCCTACTATGCATATTTGCATATATTGGCATAATTTGCAAAACTTTTCCATATTTTGTTTAGAAAATCATTGGACAAATTGGGAATGCCATACTGGGGGGGGGGCACTTGTATTAAAAGGTGGATATGATGCATGAACAAGAAAATGCGTAAAAAAAGGGTCTCTTTTTTGCAACAGGCGATGTACGCGCGTACATTGATTAGGGTGTCAAAAACAGCAAAATGTGGAAAAAAGGGTATGTTTTTTCTTAACCCTGAAATTGTGATGTACAAGTTTAGGGAATGCAATACTCATATTAAGTAGAGATATAAAAAAACAAGATAATAAAGGGTATATTAACGACACAATGCATTGCTTACTTGTTAGGGTAGCAAAAATTGACAAAAATACTTCTTTAGTGTAGCAAAAACAGACAAAATACTTGTTTAGGGTATGTTTTTTAGTTGGTGGAAATACTTGTTTAGGGGTGCATTTTGTAAGTCCATGTTCACACATCATATCCAGCTTTGAATACAACAATAATAAGAATAAAATATAAACTCAAACTCAAAATATTCTTGTATTTAGTAATGAACCACAGAGTTTTTTTTCTTAAATACACTTTGGAGTAACGAGGCAAGTAGCAGGCCAACAGTGTACAATTTATAAGACTAATTTCCTCATAGCTACCTGTGCTGTCCCAATACATTCTCACTACTGTTGTCAATTTTACACCCAGGGCTTACACAACTGCTTGTTAATTTTGCATAAGCAGTACATTGTTATTTCAAATATAAATGAAGGATGTCAAGAAACAGCAAGTATTAAATTTTAAAAGCAAATTTAGATATTTTTTTTTCTTTAATGCTTATAATTATAGAAGTATTATTTGTTGCATTGTTATAATTGTTGTAATCTCTGAGCTTGGGAGAGGACATGAGCTTGATATTTTTAATTTTGAATAGCACCAGAGTTTTCTCCCTTCTTACCAATTTATGATATGAAAAAGTACATCATATACTAATTTTGCACTTACCCTTCACTTTTAAGTCATTCATAAGAAATTTAAATATTTCACAATTTTTAAATGATCACTGAGAGTGCCTTTACGTTTTGACTATCATGGCATGGATATAATAACAAATCATGGTCATCTAAAGTGATTATAAACACAATAAACAATGGCAGATCCAGGATTTGAAAAATGTCAAAATTACCGGGGGGCTGTAACTGGTCCAAAATAGCTCAAAATGGGCTGATTTTGCAAGAATTTGCAGAATTACCGAGAGGCGCGCCCCCCCCTCCCTGGATCCGCGCCTGATAAATGGAGAGTTCCCTTCCTAATTACCTGCAAAAATACAGCTCTATCTATTATAAAAACTTTTCAATTATTCTCAGTCCACATAGACAATTACAAGACCCAAATGCAAACAAGCATGACAATCACCAGTAACCCTAATGAAATCAAAGCCACTTCCGATGTAAGCTTGACATATCCCAATTGTCCCAGGGCGTATTGCTCTTTCTCATTAATCATGATCAAAGACTTTAGAACAATACTATACATTCCTCAACAACTATAGCTAGACTCTGCTACAACATTATTAAGTATTATAAATAGTGCTATTAGCACACATTCTTTTGCAACTCTGGTAATCTAACATGCAAAATAAAATTGGTTAATGTACTTCGGAAGTGACACCGTGGGCAACT